>VOQJ01037674.1:54872-67961 GCA_015052665.1 Apistogramma diplotaenia | reverse complement strand
TAATGAGTGAGTACATTACAGCAGAGACCCAGCAGCTCTGCTTGCAGTGGGGGGGGGGGGGGCAGGGGAAAAAAGCAATCAGCATCATGGTCGTAAACCTTAACAGTACTACTTAAAGGGGCCGAGCTCAAAAATGAAAAGTCAATTTAACTATTAACTAAATTTACATCTTACAATCAGTATTAAAATAAAATTATCAATAATAATGTCATATGTTAAAGTGTGCCAGTTTAAACTGTTTTTATTTTCTTGTCATACCAAACCTGTGTGATTACAGTATACCTCCTAATAAAAATATAATATAAAAGTCCACTAACCCAATTGTGAAATGATTGCTGCTAAGTCAGCTTGATGTAGTCATATTTTGTCCCTCACCTCCCATAGACTCAAAATAACCTGCTAATTTACATCCATCCATCCATTCTCAACCGCTTATCCCGTTTGGGGTCGCGGGGGGACTGGAGCCTATCCCAGCTCCCGCGAGAGGCAGGGTACACCCTGTACAGGTCGCCAGCCTGTCGCAGGGCCAACACAGAGACACAGACAACCATTCACACTCACATTCATACCTATGGGCAATTTAGAGTGACCAATTAACCTAACCCCAGTAAGTGCATGTCTTTGGACTGTGGGAGGAAACCGGAGTACCCGGAGGAAACCCACGCAGGCACGGGGAGAACATGCAAACTCCACACAGAGGGAGGCCTGGGCCAAGGTGGAATCGAACCCAGGCCCTCCAGATGTCATTCTCTGTGAGGCAGCAGTGCTAACCACCACGCCACCGTGCCGCCTAATTTACATGTGTTTCTTTAAGTCAACAGTCAACTTTTTTTTTTGCATTCAAGCAAAGTCTTTATCTTATAAACCAAAGAATTTTAAATAAAATCTGGATGAAAATTAATATGTAACCAGAGTCAAGGGTTAAAAATACAGCAGCTAGTGGCTGTAAGTGTGGAAGAATTAGATACAGGTTACGGTCTCTCTGTGCAAACTGGAAATTGGTGCTAATTAGTGAAGTAAATTGATTAGTACACCTTTAACAGGTATTGGGGGGGGGGGGGTGATCACATCTGACTGGACATGAGTGGGTCACCTATTGGATAAACATCACTCATTTAAAATACCAGTTGACGTGCAGTTTGCAGTAGTTTTGCAGTCTTGAACAAATTAAGTTAAAAAAGTAAAAATGAAACTGAGTAAATTAAACACTTTGTATCTATAAATGACACAAATATAAATGCAGTAATGACCTTAATTGCTTTTTGGTTTGTGTTTTTCCTTTCTTTGGACTGCCCTCTTCTCACTCTCTTTTTTTTCATTGTGTGTTGTCAGTTGTTGTCTGTTTACGTCTCCATTTTGTTCAGACTGGCCTCTCTTGCTGTCAGCCTTCGTCTGTCTTTCTGGCCCTATTTTTCTGTCCCTGCTTGTGTTTGCCTGCTTCTCTGTCTGCTGAACTTTCTTCTTCTGTTCGTCTCTCATCTGTCTCTCCCGATCAGTCTCTGCTCAGCCTGCGTAATGTGTTTGACTGTCTCCCTGCCTTTTCTGTCCTTCTGTCTCTCCCTCTTGCTTTGTTCTATGGTCCTCTCTGACTCTGTTTATTTCTCCTTTTTTCTTCTCACCTTTCTGATTCTCAGTTTTTTTCCTTGTTTCTCTTCATCTCCACCCCCTTCTTTTCTCTGCCTGTTGGTTTCATCTGTATTCTGTCACAGTTTCTCCTCTGCCTGTCTTTCAGACTTCGGTGTCTCTGCTCTTTGTGTTTTTACTGCTTGGCTCGACTCCAGGAAGTTATGGGGGCTAAGTGTTTGTACAGCCAATGGCTAGATGGGCCATATAAAAGCACTGAGCTTATAGATGTGATGTACGACACTCTACGTGACTGCTTTGGTAAAAAAGTAGCATCCTACTGCAAGGACACAGCCATCCACTGCTTTTGTTTGTGTGTGTGTGTGTGTGTGTGTGTGTGTGTGTGAGAGAGAGAGGTAGTTGTAAAATACCAATGAAATCTCAATGCCAAGTAATCTGTCACCTTTGGCTGCTGCAATGTATCTGTGTGTGTGTGTGTGTGCGTGTGTGTGTGCGTGTGTGTGTGTGTGTGCGTGTGCGTGTGTGTGCGTGTGTGTGTGTGTTTTGGTCTTAACATCACATTTAATGCTTCGAGTCCTGGAGTACCAACACCCCTCCTTGCTCTACAGTTGCCGTGGCAACGTACCAAGAGGCTCCATCATGTGTCTCCGCCTGTGACCACAATTTTATAACAGCTCACAAGCTACGGCTTTGTGTGTTTGTTTGTTTGTTTTTCCCTGCTTTAATTTTAGCATTTGATCACGCTGAAGGTACTGTGAGGTGATGCCGAGTACAAAGTGTTTTGACTTCTCCTGGTTCACCACTGCAGAGTGGTTCAGGGAATGGGATTTGGGGGCTGCCCATAGAAGCCAAAAGGTTTTTTTTTTCTTTTTTGTATCAAGTTGTAAACATGCTTTTAAATTCTTATTTTTTTACTTTCTTTAAAGCTGTTATGACAGCTGTGACTGTCCCAGATAAGATTTTTACAATATTTATTATCAGATCACTTTATTTATTGATCACTGTATTTTAATAGCTAATATTCAGTTCTTTAGTGAGACATAATTTGCCTGGTGTCTCTGCCTCTGCTTCTCTCCTCACACTAGCAGCAGCAGTGTGTTAGCACAGAAGCACGAAGCTTTGCTGTTCAGACTTTGCCACACGGTGTACCATATGGTACGGTGGCTATATAGCACTGTGTTAGCTGAACACAGTGTTTAATCATCTTTTAAAAAGTTTTATTGTTTAGCTTTCCCAGCCCTCAACTTTTGCCATAGAAGGCAACACTTTGAGCAAGAAATCTGTAAGACTCCGGCTATACACCAGCTGTCCTGGTCACAATTACAAAATGGAAATGTTTAGCTATGACAGAGCCAGTTATTTCCCTCAGGAGTTATTAGAGGTCATAAACTGTAAATATTGGAATTGCATTAATCAGCTGGCATGAGAGGTGACACAGGATGAACAATAATTTTGCTCTGTAGGTGTTTAGCACTTAAATAAGCAACTCTTTGCAAACTTTTGTTTTGTGTATTTGACTGAGGTTTCTGTACCTTTTGTGTGTGCTTTCTAAAGATGGCGTGCACTGAACTTCTAAAGGTCTGCGCAATAATTTGACTGAAAGAAAAAAAGACACACACACACACAGACGTGAGGCACAAAAAGTGGAGGTTTGGCACTTATTTGCTGGAGACTTTCCAATATAGGAACATTACAGGCATGTGCCCAAGTTCTCCACAAATAGCCGCATGTGCCATGGCCGGGTCCCAGAGCAAAACGTTAAGCCCTCCTTGATCCATCATTGTACTTCGCCTTGGATAAGTGTGTGGCCAGCTAAATGCTCAAAATGTAGCCGAGCCAAGAGAATAAGTCAGCTCTTATGGAGTCAGCTCTGCTTAAGACAAGAGAAAGGAAGTGGAAGAAGGTTGACTGATGATGACCCTGGGAGCAAACTTTGTCTGACCTGTTTTTACTTAACCTTCCATTTAAAGCTTTGTTTGTGTCTGACTTTGGAAGGAATATTTTTTAATATACTTGTATATATTAGACTGTTAAGACTTACAGTGACAATAATAGTTATTATGCCATCATTGAATTGTTTTGCGTTGTTACGGTCACGAAGAAGACATGTTTTTTGCTCGTTTGCTCATTTGTGTTTGTGAGCACTGTGAGAATTGCACGAGGGTTTAACTTGCTGAAGTAATGGGCCCCTTGCTGTTTGGTTTGGGGAAATTCTTTAGTGTGCTTCACTTTGAATAAACAGAAATGAATGAAGGACTTTTGGTGTATCTGGTGCAGAAAATGGCTTAATGAATATCAGCTAGCAGGACTCACTCACTCATCTTTGATTGATCTTACATGCTGGAAGATGATTGCCTTGTGTTGCTCCTCGTTTACAGTTAAACACATTTTTGTGAGACAGTAACTTATTTGGCAACACAAAATATTGATATTCACGCTCAGTGCCGTTTGTCTGGTGTTTATTCCAGCCACGGACATACAGCACGTCACTTCCTGATGTGCTGTGACCTGTCTGGCACAGTGTGAGCGGTACGGCAAATCTAAAAGCTTTTGTGAACCTAGTGCTGATGCCAATCAGCAACACTTTCAAAGTTGACATTTTATTTATATATATATATATATATATATATATATATATATGAAAATGTCACAAGTTATTATTCTACTATTAGTCATCTTCACTTAAAGTTCAGGTCACTGTAGTGCTCAATGTGACTCACAGCTAAAAACCAAAAAAAAAAACCAATGGCAAAAAACATCAAAATGAAATGTTCAGAAAACAGGCAGATTTCCATTGAAAATTTGACTAATTTTCATGTCTCTTGCATTCGCAGGCCTGACACCCAGCAGAAAGCCCCGGTGAGTGCCCCTCCTCCCCCACCACCCCCTCCACCTCCCCCTGAGCCGGCAGGGCCCCCAGAGCCGGAGGAGGAGATCCTGGGCTCTGATGATGAGGAGCAGGAGGACCCCGCGGACTACTGCAAAGGTCAGACACATGCACACGTTTGTCCCAGCCCATTACTTCCACATCATCTTCTGGTTTATCTAGCGCTGCACTGGCTTCCCTGTCCTATCCTGTCCCTTTCTCCCTGTCTCTGGCTGTATTTGCTCTTCTTCTTCTTCCCTCATTTCTCCAGAGCTCCATCCTGATGGGATTTACAGCAGCAATGTTAAAACCATTAGTGTGTCGCAAGCGTTTCAAGGTTGCTTGGCTTTTGCCAAAATGGAGACACAGCCTAGCTTCTTGCCACAGCTCAGGAGGACAAAGGCAGCTTTACAATGTTCAAAGCATTCATTATAACAGCCACGTTTCAGAATGGTGCGTCATTATGTGACGGCTGAAGAATGCTACCCTTCACTTTTCATTTTTAAAAAAGTGTAGCATGTTTTGAATTTTGCTTTGCTTTAGTCAGTATACCTAAATCAGTTTTGATCACATGCCATCAACATCACTTCAAGAGGCAGCTATAATAACTCTTCTGGGAAGTCTATCCATAAGGTTAAGGAGTGTTTATGGGAATTTCTGACCATTCTTCCACAAAAACATTTGTGAGGTCAGACACTGATGTTGGATGAGAAGGCCTGGCTCACAGTCTCCACTCTAATTCATCCCGAAGGTGTTCTATCAGGTTGAGGTCAGGACTCTGTGCAGGACAGTCAAGTTCTTCCACACCAAACTCTCATCCATGTCTTTGTGGACCTGCTTTGTGCTCTGGTGTGCAGTCATGTTGGAACAGGAAGGGACCGTCCCCAAACTGTTCCCACAGAGTTGGGAGCATCAAATTGTTAGGAATGTTTTACTATGCTGAAGCATTAAGAATTCCTTTCACTGGAGCCAAGGGGCCGAGCCCAACTCTTGTAAAACACCCCCACACCATAATCCCCCCCCCTCCACCAAACTTTACACTTGGCACAATGCAGTCAAACAAGGACTGTTCTCATGGCAACCACCAAACCCCGACTCATCCACTGGATTGGCAGATGTGTGATTCATCCCTCGAGAGAACACGTCTCCACTGCTCTAGAGTCCAGTGGTGGTTCACTTCACACCACTGCTTTCGATGCATTGCCTTGCACTTGGTGATGTAAGGCTTGGATGCAGCTGCTCAGCCATGGAAACTCATTCCACGAAGCTCTCTACACACTGTTATTGAGCTAATCTGAAGGCCACTTGAAGTTTGGAGGTCTGTAGAGATTGATTCTGCTGAAAGTTGGAGCCCTCTGCGCACTATGCACCTCAGCATCCACTGATCCCGCTCTGTCATTATATGTGGCCTACCACTTCGTGACTGAATTGTTGTTGTTCCCACACCTGCAGCCATGGAAGTGATTGGAACACTTGAAATGAATTATTTAGATGGGTGAGCCAATACTTTTGGCAATATAGTGTGTACATATATAGTCATAAATAGATCTGTCTCTGAAGTGTTCTTTACAGTGGTTTCCTATTTCAAAAAAACCAAACCCTGTCTCTCAGCCTGTGTGAGAATAGAACAGGTAAGAATTTACAGCAAGCAAGTGGGTGTTGTGTGTTAGCTGTACAGCCTCCTGCACGCTCTTTCCTCTTACCTAAACCACATGGAGTTTTTTCCACTAGTGAGAAGGCATTTGACATGAAGAATCTCCTGTCATGTGCCACATTTAAGAAAAGGCAACTTCAGACAGTGCCCAGACTTAATCCTTCCGACCCTGTCCAGAGTTCATGAGTGAAAACGACTGACCTTCCTCCCTCTATGCAGCTGCTGCTCTACCTCCACTTTTTACTCACTAATGGATTTCAAGTCATTGCAGGGTTATCGACTGTGACCTTCATGTTCTCTCTCTTTTTCTCTCTCAGGAGGGTACCATCCGGTAAAGATTGGGGATTTGTTCAACGGGAGGTACCATGTGATCAGGAAGCTGGGGTGGGGCCACTTCTCCACCGTATGGCTGTGCTGGGACATCCAGTGAGTCACACATTCATGTTGTAGTACAGTACAGGCTTTCAGATACTGCTTCATCTTTCTCTCTCTCACACACAGACACACATCCCCACATGCCAACACACATTCATACACATGCACATGAAGGTTGCTCTTGCACTCCCTCACTTCCCCTTGTTCTCGTGCTCTCACTTCACATAAGCCAGCCGCACTCCGTGTGCCCTCTTTTGACTGGATCTGGCGCGTCACCACAGTGACAGCTGCAAGCAACACCACCCTGTGTTGGCATCAAAGCCATCTATTTACACTGTCATGTTGTTTGTGTGTTCACAAGGCAACCGAGGTAGAGAGATAACGGTATCATTAGCCCAGTGTCACCTTTCAGCGACTCACGCACATGCGTGCAAACGTACATTTTTTCACTGGTGGTAATTACACTAATGGTGGTCATAAATTGGTGAGTTGGGTTACTGTACTGTTACTAGATTATTTATTTTTTGCTTTGTCACTATTAAAGATACTTCTTTATCGTTCAGTTTTTGTCAGTCTTATATACATTACTCACAAATCATTCTTTTTAAATACTTTTTTTTTGCATGTTGTTTTTCACTGAATATATAAATGCCTGCTGTCGACTGATAGGATGTATTTTTGTGTTGTCTTTAGATCCCCGACTCATGACCTCTGTTTTCTGTGTTCTTCCTCCTATGTTTTTGCTTTCTCCAGGAATTGTTTCTGTAGTTCAGGAAACAGAAGGCACATGATAACATTGTGATGCAGTGCTCCTTTTTAAGGGCCTCTAAAATCTATGTCCTGTGTCTTGAACATGCACAACGGATGTCACAGCTAAGCTTTGTTTTTTTTTTGCAGTTTTTAAAGGCAGTAATAGAGGTGCATGTAAGGAGTCCCATTCTGTGACACTGTTGTGATCCTTTTCACGTGTTCATTTTGAACCAAGTTTACCATTAATGTGACGTGTTCTGTTTCCCGTGGTTACATTGTAATAACTAGATTACGAAGAGTTCAAACGTGGGCTGTGAGGAGACAAAGAAGTGTGTCAGTGGTGTACCATTTCCTAATGTTAAGATTGTTTAATGTTAATTAAATGCCACACGGCTCATGCATATGTATTTCCAGTGGCAGTGTGGGTAGTGTGAATGACAACCAGCAAAGCCTAGGCTGACATTGCCCGTTAATGCTGGTTCACTTTGGTGATTCCTATTTTCATCTCTCTCACAGGGTGACATTAATCAGCTTTGCTGGCTTCAACAACTTGTTAGTGTGTGAGTCAGTATAAGATAAAAACGGTGTGTGTGTGTGCGTGCGTGTGTGTGTGTGGCATTACAGAGTGAAGAACTTTGTGGCAATGAAGGTGGTGAAGAGTGCTCAGCATTACACAGAGACGGCCCTGGATGAGATCAAACTGCTGCGATGTGTGAGAATCTGATTAATTTGACATTTTGGTTTTTGGATTTGCTCGTATTCATTTTGTCTTTCCTTCTGTTCTTGCTTCTTATTATAACTTTCAGAAATTTTGCATCCATCTCCATTTTTTTCTCCTGAGCTCCTGTTCTTGCTTCACTCTTCCATTTTTTCCTACCTCCTTAACACTTTCTTTCCCCCTTTTTCTTTAAATATACATTCGTTATTTGTCTTACATGGTAGATGCAGAGGATAGTCACCTCATAATCAGTTCATCAGCAACTTTTATCTTCCACATCCTTCTCGTGTCCTTTTCCTTTCCTCTTTCTTGTCTTCCTGGCCTTTTTCCCCTTGTTTATATACTTTCTTCATCCTCCTTTTGTCTGGGTCATCTTTTTTTGTCCTTCCTGATATGCTTACTGTGTCTCATTCTCCATCTTGTCCTCCAGGTGAGAGAGAGTGACCCCAGTGACCCCAACAAGGATATGGTGGTACAGCTGATAGATGACTTCAAGATTTCTGGAGTCAACGGCATACGTATCCCAATTGTGCATGTGCATGTTTGGAGGTGTATGTGACAGAGATACAATAATGTGAGTCCTTGACTCCCAGTTGCAGATGTTTGTATGGTGTTTGAGGTGCTGGGTCACCACCTGCTGAAATGGATTATTAAATCCAACTACCAAGGTCTCCCGCTGCCGTGTGTCAAGAGCATTATCAGACAGGTGAGGACGCACACACAGTAATGACTTATATTTATAGGCTTGATAAAATGACTAAATATTTCACCAAAATGTGATTCATTTAAAACTTGAATTTTGTAAACGTAATCGAATTTATCACCTTGTTTCTCCAGTAGCCGAAACTATAGGTGTGATCATCCCCCCACCCCAAATTTCTTTACATTCAGCTTCCAAGGAACCAGACTTTCTCGTTCCTTGGAATTTTTAAAGTAGTCTTGAGCAATAGTTCTCCAGGCTTTCTGAAGGTGTTTTTTTCTTTGGACATTGGCTGTTTCTCCAGCTCATTTTCAGTCCAGTCCTTCTACCTGACCTCTTTCAGAGGATTGTTGAGCTATGGCTCATTCAAGCGTTAAAAAGAAATTTAAGTCAAAGGAAGAACCAGTGTTGTGTTTACACATAACATACAACTTGGCAACGATGTTACTAGCAGCCCATCACAAAAACACAAAAAATACATCAGGCATAAATAGTGTTTTTGTACCAATAAGGTGATTTCCAAAGCGGTGATAACAGCATGGTGTGTACCTATGGACAAGTGAACAAGGTGGCCATACCAAATATTGACCTTCTAGCATATTAAAGAATTAAATCATTTTTCTGCCTTTTATACTATATTTCCATGTATATTTGCATGTGTTTATTAAATCTCTGCACCTATTTCACATTTCCCGAGCAGAAGATAAAGAAATGATACATGGCTCAAGACTTTTGCTGTGTACTGTGTTTGTACTGTGTTTGCAGTGTAATATGGAGACTTTATATCTGTCGTTTCTCTCCACAGTTCATTCAGTGGTGAAGGTTAACTTAACTTTCTAACTAATTTAGTTTCTTTGTCCCAGGTACTGCTTGTAAATTGTTGACTGTTGAAGAGTTCTTTTAAAAATGCTCAGCTGCTTTTCAGCTGCTGCCAGCCTCACTTAACCTGAGCTGGAGATGAGTAGAAACCAGAGATAAGAGATTAATCTTTTGTCTCTGGTAGAAACTGAATGAGACCGTCCTTCACTTGAGTTTAAAAGCTTTGAAAAGGAAGAAAAGAAAAGAATGGTAAACATTTGAAGAGTGGTTGAGCTGGCTGATAGAAAGAGAGAATGAATGAAACGTAGAGAGACAGAGAAGGAGATCTGGAAAAGAAAAGACATGTTTACATTCTTTTGTTTATCCAAGCCTAAACAAGAAGGATGACCATGGTTTTATGCTTCTGTGCCAGACAGCTATGGCTAAAAGCACGATGTTTGAAGGTTGCCAGTTCTTTAGTACATATGCCCATCCTTGGCATTCATATCATATCGGGAACACCTTGTAAAAATTTCTCAAGATTTAGCACATACTTTTATTTAGATTCAAAGATGAACTAATTTGATATTGGTGGTCAAAGGAGAAAGGTCAAGATAACTCACCTAACACAGGTGAGTTGGACGAGGCTCCAAGAAGTCTTTTGGCCAATGATTCATGTGCTAATTATGACTTATAATAAAAATGATGAAGTGACCAAATCTGGACAGACCTGACTACAAAAGTCTATCTGAATGTGTGTGCAGGTCCTTCAGGGTTTGGACTACCTCCACACAAAGTGTAAAATCATCCACACAGACATAAAGCCAGAGAACATCCTGATGTGTGTAGATGACGTCTTTGTCAGGCGCATGGCGATGGAAGCAACGGAATGGCAGAAAGCTGGAGCCCCACCACCATCTGGATCAGCAGGTAGTGACACATTCATTCTCACCACGTGTTTTAAGGGAAATACTTACTTGAAATTAGCTTTGCAGCTTAAGAGTAAGATTTGAGCACTGATACTGTTCCTGTAAGGATGTGTTGGTTAAAAATATATAGCTACAGCTACCAGTTATTAGTTTAGTGCAGTACAAAGATTACTTTCACTAATATGTGCATGGAAACGTTACCCTATGCTAAAAAATGGGTTTGTATGCGAAATCACAGTCAGATTTATGACACATGCTCAGTTCTGTTCTTGCAATGCGGATGTTAGTAAATCCGACTCATTCTAAACCAGCAGGCTCGTGCCTGCATTCTGCATGCTGTCTGCATACAGCCCCCATTCCTCTGTATAAGGAAACACATTTACCTGGAGGTGAAGCAGAGAAAGTGGTGGTGATGTAAGAGAGAAGCCGGCAAACTCGAAGGAGGGAGTCTGACTGGAGAAACTTAAATGATAGTGTCTGAGGTGCGGGGAGTAAGGCAGAAAAGGGGCAGCTTTTCAAAGTGTTTATTTATATAATAAAAACAAAATAAAATAAAGTGACACTCAGGTTGAAACAATGGAGTCAAAGTTGATATTAATGAAAAGACCAATCAACTGCAAGAGATAGAATTTCCAGCAAGGGAATGTGTGAATGTGTTGTGGACAAGGAGCAGCTGATCTGTCAGCTCAAGAGGAGAAATTTTCACTTAATTGCAATTCTGGACATTTTGTGGTTTATGATGTTCTGGAAAACTGTAAATAATGACCAATAATAATTTTTACTGTTATTATTATTATTAGCAGTAGTAGCAGCAGCAGTAGTATGCAGTTTAAATGTGTATTAAAATTTTCTAAAACAGCTGGGCTGGCATGTTTTTGTATGCGTGGTTAGAGGAACTTCTAAATTTATTCCTAAAGTATGAACAAATTCAGGTGTTAAAATACACTGAGTTGTGTGTGGAACATTCACATACATACTGTTAGGAGATGAAGGCCATTGTGCTGTTGCATGGCCTCAATTTTGTCTCTAACATATTTTGGTATACAGATGATTTCACAGTCGCCTCGGTGACTACAAGGTGTCCAGGGCTGCAAAACAAGCCCAAATCATCTCCCCTTCACCACCATGCTCGACAGCTGGTTTGTCAACCCTTCAAACAAGGAGGACAATATAAGTGTAGAAGTGCTTTATAACAATATGTAATCCATCTCTGTTTCATAAATGCCAAAATACTTGTGTTACAAGTTAATTTCAAATCATCTTTTGCATAGGGGGGATGTGGAAAATGCAGTTTGATAATATTGTGCCTCCTGGGCTGCTAATCTGAAAACCTTTAACATGTGACAAAAAAAAAAGAAAATGTCAAATATCTTAAGAATTTGGGAGGACTTGTAGACATAATTGCATATATCTGAAGTATTATAAATGTATGTATCTGAAGTATTATTCTGGTGTAACTTTCTTTTTTTGTATTGAATCAGGAGAGGTGTTTGTGCTGCTATGCTGTGTTTGGTTTTCACCAGACGTGGCCAAACCTCTCCATTTGGTCCAAAGGACATTCCAGAAGTCTCGTGGTTTGTTCAGGCGCAGCTTTGCAAACCTAAGCTGTGCTGCCATGTTCTTTATAGAGAGAAGACGCCGTCTCGTGGCAGCCTTCTCAAACAGCCCGTACTTGTTCAGTCTTTTTCTAAGTGTGCTGTCATGAACTTCAACATTCAAGAGAGTCTGAGATGTAGTTTCTCTGAGCATTAGCATGGTCTGACCTTGTGGTGAATTTGCTGGGACGTTCACACCTGGGAAGATTGTGACGTTATGTTTAACTCGTGCCTGAATGCTCTACAGCAGCAAAAACTTCTACTTTTATAGAGGTGTTCACACTTTGTGGTGATCGGCTAATCAGGTATATTTGATTTGCAGCACCTGTCTGCCGCCTAACCTCTTAATTGCCATGACAGAGAGGACTGCAGAGGCCACTAAAAACGTTCTTTTTCAAAGGACTGTAGCTGCACTATATTCATGTGACAATTGTGTCAGTCTTCTTCAACTCTCAGGAGAAATTATCAGGTATTTCTCCATATATACGACTGCATTGCAGTTTATGTAACTTTGTTTCCAGCAGTAGCATGCTGCCTAGCATGCACTGAGGCCTGCTTACTTAGTGCATTTATTCACTACCTTTAAGATTCTTGCTGCACACTCTGCAGCAGTATGTACAGCAGCATTTATGTTTAATATTGGCATACTTTTAAAACAAAAAGGGTGCCTCCTGTGTCTCATCACTTGCTGTACATTGCAGAGATACTTGTTGCTTTTTCCCACCCATCTTTTTTAAGTTCCACCACTTATCTCAGAATTATTCCTGATGAACTCCACATGAACTCTGACCCCTTGGTTGAACCCCATTTGCTTGCATCGGCCAATGGACTCTTTTTGACCCTTAGGGTAGCCAGTTATACTGCTTACATTTCTACATGAGAAGAATAAACCGTCAACAGTATCGATCTGGGATGAGCCTGTAAAGTGTCCAAGTATTAAATGAGCATTTACGCAGCCTAATGATCTGCACTGCTAACTCTTCACTGTTGTGTTGGTTGTGCGACGGGCAGTGGTGGACAAAGTACTCAACCCTAGTACTTGAGTAAAAGTACTGATACTCATGGTCAAATCTTACTCAACTACAAGTAAAAGTTGCTCAGTCAAAAGTTTACTCAAGTT
>VOQJ01037674.1:42990-54666 GCA_015052665.1 Apistogramma diplotaenia | reverse complement strand
AGTGTCCAAGTATTAAATGAGCATTTACGCAGCCTAATGATCTGCACTGCTAACTCTTCACTGTTGTGTTGGTTGTGCGACGGGCTGATGGCGGTGAAACTTGGAAGTGTCTGATTGTTGTTTTTCCTTTCTGTTTTATCAGTTAGCACAGCCCCCCAGCTCAAACCGGTGAGTACAACAGATGTGAGTATGAAATGAGAGGCATGCACACACACAAACATACACAAGACACAAAGTCAGCATACAGTGCGTGCATATGTGCAGCACAGTGTTATAAAGAAATGCACTAAATGTCTTATTGACAGTTATTAACCTGCAACTAGTAGTGTGTTGTTCCATATTAGCTAAAATATGCGCTCAAAGGTACAGGAGTCACTTTTACTAAAACTCCACTGCAGTTTTAGTGGTTCAGTTTAGTTAAAAGAACTTGAAACCCTACATCGTATTCTTTGGTTTCCTTTAAATATTAACAAAAGTTCATAAGCGTTTACAACCAGAGTGAAATGTTAGTTCTTCACTTGGGGTGAAACATTTGCAGTCACCAAATTCTCAGCTGTAGTGTGCAGTGTATGTAGCTGCTACCAACTTGTGCTGGAAGTTCTCGTAAACATCGAAATGAAAACACGCCACTTTAAGTATCAAAAATATTTTATTTCTTTGTTTTGGCTTCCCTCTGACTCGTCCTCCCTGCTTTTATGTCTCTCTTCCCCTCCCATCAGGTAGGAAAGATCTCCAAGAACAAGAAGAAGAAGCTGAAGAAGAAGCAGAAGCGGCAAGCGGAGCTGCTGGAAAGGCGGATGCTGGAGATCGAAGCCCTGGAGAGAGAGGCAGAGAAGAGGGAGGAGAGCGCCAAGGACGGGGGAGAGAAGGTGCCACTCGAACACAACCTGCCTTCACCGCTGCAGCCGCCGGCACCGCCTCCGGGTCACAGCACGTCCCTGGGAGACAGCGACGATGACGATGATGATGAGGAGGACGGGGAGGACGAGGAGGAGGAGGGAGGAGAGAGGCCTGTCAGGCTGACTAATCATACATGTGAGTCATGGCTGTAAAGCTAAGCAGTTTTACTACATTTAGACATTTGTGAATAAATCCTTGCTGCTTCAGTGTGTCAGATATGACCCAAGTGTCTTCATAATTTAATGCATGTGCATTAAAAATAGATATTTTGTTTTTATCTTATTATACTTGAGTGCATATATACATCTGTTACTGTCATATGTGTCCTTGTATCCAGCTCCTCCTTCAGAAAGTTACCGTAGAAACAGAGTTAAATCATTTCCATTCCCTGTCACGTCTGTCTGATGTTTGTTTTATGGTTTTCTGCGCTCCTGTCAGCTATTTATAGGCTGTGTGAATTAGTTTGCTGTATTGCCTCCTCGCAGCCTATTTTCAGTCGTCTGAATCATCAGCAGCATTTCAGATTATCTTAATTGGTATTTTGTCTCAGTTTAAGTGAGACAAATTGGCAAATTAGTCTGATTATCAGGGTTAAATGTTTAAAAATGAAAACATTGTTAATTGGAAGCCTGAGATAAGCTTCAGAAAGTCCTACCTTTGCAATCGGTAGCTATTGCTTATCTGTGATTTTTGGCTCAGTTAAGCTAAAGGAAACTTTGCAGTTGCAGTTATTGAGTCCAGTAAAATGCACTGAGAGAAAAGTAAGCATAACATCACTTTTTTTTTTTAAAAAAAAATCACGTTGTCAATAGCCAGAAGGTGATTTTTTTTTTTTCTCGAAAGCAGAGCTTTGATAGATCAGCATCACGTGCGAGTATTTGTATGGGTTTGGTTTTAGTCTGTCTGTGAATGAATAGGATGTGGATTGGCTCCAACCACTCGGCCCACGCTAGTCCTGCTGTGTATGGAAGGCTCGGCTGATTCAGGAGGAGGGAAAAAAAGAGAAAAGAAAAACAATGTCTTTCTCCGTCTCCCTCCTCCACCCTGTCTCTGCACCTTCTGTCTCTTTCATTCTCGTATTCTCCTTTTTTGCTACCTTCTCTCCCGTCTTTATTCTCTTCTCGTACTCCTTTTCTCTCTGCCTACATCTTGTCCGATTCCACTTACTGTACATCCTTGTCCCGCCCACCAACTGTCTATAATGTTTTTCTCTTCGCTCTATGTTAGGTGCAGCCCCTCCCCAGGAGCAGAGTGAGGCAGCCCACATCACCGATGATGACCCCGAGGAGGAGGTGGAAGAAGAAGATGAACCCACGCCTGTCGCTGAGAAAGATGCCCCTGTTCCCCCAGTCTCAGAGGAAGGCAACAGAGATCCAACACAAGCAGAGGTAGAGCCAGAAGAGGCAGAGGAGGAAGAGGGATTAAAAGGGACAGAGAATGAGAATGAGGAGGAGGAGGAAACAGAAGAAAAGGTAGAAGAAGAAGAGGCGGAGGAGGAGGAGGAAGAAGAAGAAGAAGAAGAAGAAGAGGACAAAGAGACAGAGGAACCAAAGAGTGAGAACAAAACAGAGCAGGAGGTGCTGGTGGTGGTGGAAGAAGAGGCCTCAAAGAAACAGGAGGGGGAGGAAGAGGATGAAGAGGAGGAAGAAGAAGAAGAGGAGGAGGAGGAAGATGAGGATGATGACACGACTGCTGACCTCCTCACAGATCACACATCCCCCATCAAACCCCACAACAATAAAACCAATTCAGTCAAAACCAACGGCCATGTTTTGTTAGGCTCCGAAGGACTGAAACCAAACCCAGGCACGCCTCCACCTCCTTCACCCACTCCAGAGCCTCTTCTCTGCCCCCTGGTGGAGTCTGAGCTCAGCTACACAGACAGGGACAACTCTCTCAGCTCTGGCTATGAGATGTATAACGGTGAACTGGGAGATCCAGTGCTCACCAACGGCTCCAGTGAGCGGCATCTAGGTACAATTCCCATCTTTCCCGACTTGCCTCTGGATCCTGAGCCAGGAAATCCCATTTGTGTAGGTACAGCAGACATTGAAGCGGGACCTTCACCCAACAGCCCCACTGCAGACCGCAGTCGCACCGTGTCATCGTCAAGCACGGGAGACACTCCGAAAGGTAAGATAAAGCTATTAGCTGAACTACACAGAGAAAATGCTAACAATAACCAATTTCAAATGTTTAATATTCAGTATGTTGTCTGAAAAATAGGAGTAGGAGCCACCCAGTGCAAAGTATGACATGAAAATTGGCCTTTTTTAAAATAAAATAAAAAAATTGTCAGCAACTGTTTTAAACATATTTACACAGTGATGCACTAAAACATTGTGACCACCGCCTGCTAATGTGCTGTCAGCTCTAATCTCGCTGACTCACTGAGTCATGTACACCTCTGTCATATGAAGCAGCGAGACGTTAGGTCGCATCATCCTGCTGAAAAAGAGGCCACTGACGCTGGGAAATTGCCATCAAGCGTTGCTCCAAGGCTGGAAGAAATGCTAAGATAGATGTGAGGAAGACACTCAGTAACCATTATTAAAGTAGCTCTTAAGACAGCTCAGAGCACATGGTCATTAATGGTTTGTCCCTCCTTAAACCACTGCTGGCCAGGGGTACTCCACAAGTTCTGACCATTTAAAAAAATGGATTTGTTTATCTAAGCCCGATCCCCATCAGCTACAGCAGTGCAGCAGCTATTTTTCCTGAGGCCTGCGAGGATTTTTGCACGAGGCGACGCATCCAACCAACGCACACAGAAACAGATCAAATCCTTACAATACATTCACCAACTCAAGTAACCGAGGGTAACTGCATTTGCGTGTTTTACCCAATGTTGTGTAATCCTCCTGTGCCTAATGTATCCCACACCTTACTATATACTCTTATTTCCCTCATTGGTGGTTATAATGTTTCAGAGGCTCAGGAGCCCATCAACACAGAGTTCTTACTATTTGTGAGATAAGTCTACGTCACCCAGGTTATCTACCTGAAGCTGAACCTTCTAACCTTCGTGTGACATGATGGCGTCGGAGGAGGAGTTTCACCTGTTTGGATTTTTTTTGTTGAACAGCCTGAAGTGATCCTTGTTCTGAATAAACGCCCATCAGTACACCAGAATGTGTAAGCTGTGTCTCTGCTTGCTGCATATGTTAATCCTCCGCTGTCTCCCGACAGTCAGGGCCAGAGCTGCAGATCTTCTGATCAACCCTCTAGATCCCCGCAACGCAGAATCTATTCGAGTCAAAATCGCTGATCTTGGAAATGCGTGCTGGGTGGTAAGAGAGTATCTGGAATTTAATATAATTTCATTGTTAGCAGTCAGAAAACAACGAGATGTGCAGTAGATGTGACCAGTATTTCACAGCAACATTCCAACCCGTGTGGTCCTGAGAGTTTGTAAAGGTGCATTCTGTTTGCTTTTATAAATAATAGTTATTCACTATAAGGATTCACATTTGTGTAGGCGGGTAAGTCACCGCAGGTTGCACAGGTCCAGCTATTTTAATGAGGATAAGAGAGCAAGGAAGAAGGAAGAGGAAAACCAGAAGCAGCATAACATCAAACTCTGACTTCCCGTCAGTGTTCCAATTACAGTGGTGCTTTCAGCGGACTCTCTTTGTGCAGCAGCCATTATTAGAGACCGGCTGCTGAAATGAGCGTCCTGGTAGGAGGTGCGTTCCAGCAGCTAACGCCGCCTCGACCCACGGTTCAGATGCACCAATCTGATCCCAGATCCACACACAATTACACGCAGTCTTTCAGAACAACAGATGAGAGTGTAAATAAAAGCGCCCGACACATGTCCAGATCAAGCCTGTTACACATACTGACTGAACGCCAAGCCAGCTGCACTCAGCAAGGCAGGACAAGAATGAAGCAGGGTTTGATTTCCAAAGATCAAACAGAAATGGGACCCAATCAGACAAAAAGGCCTCATATCTTGATAATTACAAAAAAAAACAAAACATAAATCTCAATATAATTGTATATTAAAGCCCTTCTCATCCTCCCTCCCTGACAGCATAAGCACTTTACAGAGGACATCCAGACGAGACAGTACCGTTCCATTGAGGTCCTCATAGGAGCTGGTTACAGCACTCCTGCTGACATCTGGAGCACTGCCTGCATGGTGAGGAGAACGCATATGCATTGCATAATTACATACATATATGCAAATGTACTAGTGTGCATTCAGTGGTAGAGGTAGTACTCAGTTTGTCCTGCTGTAGGCATTTGAGCTGGCCACTGGAGATTACCTGTTCGAGCCCCACTCCGGAGAAGACTACTCCCGCGACGAGGGTGAGTATTTAAATCTTTAAGGCACAAACGCAGAATTTTATTTCCAAATATAGAAACAGCAGCTTCTACAAGGGGATTATTGCTGAATAATTTTATCTAAAAGTGCATGTTGACTAAATTAATTGTTTAAATGTGTTGGAAATAACTGGCTTCACAGTTTTTCTCCACTGTTTGATCAACTTTATATACATTCCATGAACACTTTTGTATATCATTGTGTATATAATATTGGGACATTTGTTTCTTATAATCTACCCAAATAATGGAGAAAAGCTCATTATAAAAAATGAGGCTGTTATGTGCTGTTAGTGCCAAGAAAAAAAGACCTAAAGTCAGTTTAGCTTAAAGTTTAGTCAACCCTCCCCCCACATCCTTCCATCCTTCACTGTCCACTTTAAACTCTGTCCCTTAAATCTGCTGCTATGCCTCCACACATACCCACAAAGAGCTGACTTGTTCAAATGTTATCACCCCACACGAAGCTCACACAGATCTCGTTATTATAACTTAGAACGACATTAGCAACAGGTGCCCTGTGAGATTATGTGCATCTGTTTTCTGGTAATACTCCAACATCCCTGCATGTGGACTCCAGTTATTAACCATACTCACGCTCCCGAGTTTTATGTCTCGCAAAATGTACCCAAACCGGCCTCCTTTATCCCGTCGCCGCTCATCGTGCCGTTTTATTTTCTCACTGCATGTGACGCATAGTTAGCTCCGTTTTTTCATGCTCTGCACAGGCAATAAGCCAGCGTCAGTTTCACCCCGAGTCACCTCTGATGTCACACTCTGCAGGCCAGATTGAAAATCCAGTTCATTCAGCTCTGAATCGAAATACTTGTCACTTTAGTGATTTCATTTCCTGTCCTGTGGAGGCGCAGCTCACTAACATGGGTTTTTTTCTCCTTTACTGTGTGACTCTCTTCCCTTTTCTTCCCTTTCTCACTTCCTGTCCCCTTTTCTACTTCTTACCTTTGAACCTCCCTCTTTTTCGTGTTTACAATGTTCTTAAGTTGCATTTCACCCCTCTTTCAATTAATTCTCCTCTCTCTGGCTTTACTGTCTCTCTCTGTGTATCTTTGTCAACATTTTCCTTCCCCATCCTCTACTTTGTTTTTTCTCTCCCCCTCTCCTTCCTCCCACCTCCCCCCTTCTCCTTCATAGACCACATAGCCCACATCATAGAGCTGCTGGGCTGTATTCCGAGGCACTTTGCACTCTCTGGAAAATATTCCCGGGAGTTCTTCAACAGAAGAGGTAGCGCTGGCCAGAGAGCTGGTGGGACTGGGACACACAGATGTCTAAGAGGGACAAAAGTGGGCACCAGCAAACCATTTAAAATCATGTGATCAAAATACTGAGAACAAGCCTCTCGCTGCATTGGTCCCCCTCCCCAGTCTCTGAGTCTGTCCACGGTGTACCCCCGAGGCATCAGTGTGTGCCGGTACCATTCAGCCAGCGTATGTGCGTGTTGATGTGTGTGTGTGCATGCTGTAATGCTGAACCGTGCTTGTTCCCTCTGTGACGTATGTGGTGGTGGGCAGACCACATCGCTCTGATCATGGAGCTCCTTGGGAAGGTCCCACGCAAAGTGGTCGCTGCTGGGAAGTACAGCCGAGAGTTTTTCACCAAGAAAGGTAAACGACTCTGTGGATGATGGCTGGTTAAGGGTAGCTGTAGCTGTGAGGAACAGGGCTGTTACCGTTCACTAAAACTATCCTATAAACCTGTTCATTTTAACTCAAACGAGCGAGCCCACCCTGGACCCGTCAGAACAAACAACAAAGTAACATTTTTGTTCTTTTAATGTATTTTTTATCAACATAGAAACTTTGTGAAATGACTTCCAAAGGAAATAGTTGAACACATTTAATCGGTTCACATCAAAGTCAGGAGTACTAGTTTGCAGATTTTTGATGAGGCAAAGTTAGTATAAATAGCAGAATAACTGGTAGCAAAGAGAGTTCATAAGGCTTCATCTCTCTGACCCTGCTCACCTGTGAACCTGGTAAGTTTACACACCTGTAATTGATGCAGCTGATAACCCTTGCACTCTCTCATTGATTCTCTTTTCAGTTTCTCCCCATCTCTTTTTCCTTTCTGCTCATATATTCTTTTTAATGTGTCAAGAGACCTGAATATTTCTCCTTTGATCCTGTCTCTATCTGAGGTCTGAGGCTGCACTTGATGTCTCAATGTGCTCTCTTTTATCTCTGGGTGCTCTCTTAATCGGGTCTGACTTTCTCACTCTGTCTCGCTCACGTCTGCCAAGAAGCTTTCGACTGTGTGCTGCAGTCAGATGGCCTCGCCACCTTGTTTACTTCAGGTGTGCTGATTTTTATTGAACTTTGGGGGAGAACAGATTATACTGATTGGAGACAAAACCACCTGGAAATGCGAGCCAGTCGCTACATAGGCATGAATAACAGCTGTAAAAGTAAAAGTAAAACCACATTTCTTGATGAATATTTGTCACAATGTTAGAAAAATTTTAACAAATGGGTTCCATTTTGCCATCTTGGAGAGGAAAAAAAAGAGGTTACCATGGCAGCCGTGGTTTGAATGGACCTTTGGTCTTGGTCGCTCCTATCATTAATAATTCCCTCACACTTTCTTGCTTCTCTGTCAGACTTTTGCACCCAGCCAACCATTTTCCTCCTCTCCTTAATAACGGACCCCTTCCTTTTCTTTTTCCGTTCTGCTTCCGTTACCTCCCCGTGTCGTTAGCTCTTTCCGTCCATTTTGTGCACTCTGTTATTGTGGTTTTTCTGCCAAGACTCTGCAGGTTTTCACTCCATCAGTACAGCACCACACTGATTAGCAAACCTTCAAACAGAAAGAGGGAAAGTAATTAGTGAAATCAGCTGCTGCTTGGCTGAAGCCTGCATAGTCACAGAGTAACATGGCATCTAATTAAATGACCAGTTCATCCAAACACCCAGAAAAGAAAAAATATATATAATTTTGCCTCCAGCAGTATCGATCCATGAGGATGGTTTACATTTTAAAATTCAGCAGCAACATCTGCAACTGCTAGATTAAAATTTGCTATATAAATAACTGGAGCATGAACGCTAATGACATCCTTTCTGCGATCACTTGAGATCACTTGAGATCACTTGAGAAGTCACACAAACACCCTAAAAGACAAAATACGCCTAATGTTTGGCTAATAGCACAGTGGTATTTAAAATCTTCTCAAATATCTTGTCAGTGTTGCATGAATCATGACAATGCACAGGCTTCTTTTTATTAATTAAAAAACTGACCATCTACACAATTTAAAAATATCTAAGTTACTGCTTTATAAGACCTAAAGAATGAGAAACTGTGTGGACGTTATGTATAACTAGTAATTACTAGTAGGGTACACAGATATTCATCAGTGCGATAATCCTTGCAACAAATAGTACTTGGCGTTTTGATGTTGCATAGTTTGTCCACCAGAGGGCTCTTTGCAATGCTGATCCCAGTCAGTGTGTCCGAGTAATCCGCAACTTGCAGCGACAATGAAACAAGTTTATTTGAAATTGCATCATCATGTTACCTTAGTAAGGACCAATTAACAGCTACACATTAGAAATATCAGGGAAATCCGTTTATGCTGCAATTACCTGTTAAAAAGTAAACTATAATCAGGCAACTTCTTTGTGCCTCCACTTTGCGCAGATTAACTTATTTCAGCATGCCATATTTCCTGCTAACATGTAAGGTTTAGTAAAACAAGATGTTGTGTAAAGCAAAGTATAGCAATTTTCACTTTTATTTGTAAAGTGCCATTTCACAACAGTAATCTCCATCATTCTTTATGTACTGTATTTTCTTTAAATGATTCGGAGCGACAGAAATTATATTATTTTCAGAAATGAATGTTGCTGCTGAATTGTCAGGATTCCACTGCTGTGGGCGCCGCAAGTTTTTTATTTTTTCCTTCAACTGTGCTGTTCTGGAGAAAGGCAGAAATCTCAGAGGGTAAAACTACACTATCCGCATGGCTCGGTGCTTTCACAGTTAAAGGACAAGACTGATGATGTTTTGCATTTTTCTCATGGTTAACAAATCCTATGAAAAGGCAAAAACAAACTGTACCAATGAATACTTTTGTCCCAAAGTATTATTTTTCCTACTAATGTAACTCAAGCTGCAGATTAATGCAGTTTATGCTCTGCTGAGTACTTAATCAGAAAGATGGTGAAAATAAGCAGGACGTGGCTGCACGTGCCAGATCAAGAAAGCAAGAAAACATTAAATATCATCAGTCTTTTTTTCCTTTACTTAACCGGCATTTTTAAACTCTGCTGTTCTGCGTTCCTATTACATCCTACCGTGCAGGTGACTGTGCTCTGTTTGGCCCTCTGCAGGTGAACTGCGGCATATCACCAAGCTGAAGCCATGGTCCCTGTTTGACGTGCTGGTGGAGAAGTACGGCTGGACGCATGAAGACGCCGGTCAGTTCACTCACTTCCTTCTGCCCATGCTGGAGATGGTGCCTGAGAAGAGGGCCTCGGCCGGGGAATGCCTCAACCACCCTTGGCTCAACTCCTAGCCACCAACACCGATCAAAGCCCTCCTCCTCTTCCTTCCTACCCCCACCCACCTGACAGTTGGCCCAAACATCTCCCCCTGGTGGCAGCCTTTGGAACCCCAATGTTGGGAGAAGCTGGCAACAGATGAGGACTTCCTTCCTGCATTATCCCGCATATCCATTTCATGCTTACCTGACTGTGCTTAAGTTCCACATTTCTTTTCCCAAAAGGAATGTAAAGACAAGCTTTTGGAGATAACATGACAAAAACAATCAGACTACACGAGGATGAATTCTGCCCACTTTGTAAAAGGGAGAAGTCAGGCTCTGCCTGAAAGAAATGTGCTTTCTAATTATTTTCTGCCGTCAGGATGCCGGCCGTCTCTTTCATCTGTCGCTCTTCCTAATTACCTTTTGTTTTTAACTTCTGTCTTGGGCCATGGACAGCTGCTGATCTCCTCAGTATTGTGAAAGAAAAGTCAACAAGTAGCCTTGATCCACTGCTGATGGCCCACAGCTCCGTCTGCCATGATCTTTACACAGCGAGGGCCTCAAACTCAGATGAGTGTGTGTGTCTTATTGAGCATGTGTGAAAATGAGCGTATGTGCCTGCGCTTAAGACCTGCCTACACAGACCCTTCTCTTTTTGCCAGAATCCAGCTTCCTTTCCTAACCATGGAAGAAGTACCCATATCAGACTCAAAGTTTACACCCTCATTTCTTCCAAGAATCCAGGCCCAAAATACTCATCTGCCCTGTTTGCTTCCCCACATTGCCCCCTCCTAAATGAGCTTCATGCTCCTGCCAGGGGGCCGCTGCAGAGAACTGGAGGGCGGCCAGTCCTCCAGGGGGCACCACTGACAGAGAAGGACAGAAAAAGTGCGGGCTGAGCAAAAATACAATCAGTTTAACAAAGAGGAGGACTGTGGTCTTTAAAGACTATTTTTAAAAATGCATGGAGGCAGATGGACCAGCATGAAGGGATATGACAGACAAACGATGGATGCATTCTTTAGTTTGTGCATTATGCCGGTTTGTTCCCTGTTTCAACACACTTCTCAGACATTCTGTTAGAAAGATTTACATTAGGTTAGGATGTTTCGGTGCCCCCTCTGATGAAGGTCACTAATTTACAGTCTCCTTCTCCACCAGCTTTTGACATTCCTAAATCTTGATCCATCATTCCTCGTCTTTTTATTCCCAAGGACACTTCTGTTAATTCCTACTGTGGCACGTTTACCAGAACTTATTGGTACTATTCCCTCCCTCTGCCCCTGTAAAGAAACCCTTTCATCCCTGGGCTTCTCCAGAAATGGGATGGTCACATGGAGGTTGCACTTGTCTTTGTAGATGTCCTTCAGGGATTTGAAACCTTTGTACATAGAACTGAGATTTGGCAACACAGATAAGCGACCGTGGACAACGTTTCAACAAGCAAGCATCATTCCAAAAAAAAAAAAGAAGAAAATACAGAGATGTTTGTTGGCAGAACTTGACTTCCTCTGATATAGTGGGATTTTTTGGGTGGTTTGCCATAGTTCAACCCTGCAGGAATGTTCAGACTGAACTGGGCCGCCCGGTGGCTGAATGAGAGTACTGCATCGCCACACACTGCTGCTGCTCTCGGTGCCAACACTCCAAGACGTTCCACTGTATCTCTACTTAATCTCTAATGCTCTGTCAAACACACGGACACCACAAACTCACATCATCACAATTAGTCCAGTTGCCTATTTTTCGCAATAAATGAAAAAAAAAAGATGAGTATAAGTAAATGGTGAGATATTTTTAAAAACTATTTAATTCATTTAAAAAAATGGAAAAAAGAAAACTTTTCTCTGGTTGTTGTGACCGTGACAGAATCTCGTCTTATACTGAGGTGATTGTGTTTGTCTATTAGAGATGTTTTTATTTCTTCTTTCATTATTATTATT
>VOQJ01037674.1:18717-34225 GCA_015052665.1 Apistogramma diplotaenia | reverse complement strand
GTGGCTGTTGTTGCCACTGCTTTTGGCTACATTACATTCTTTAATGAGACAAAAACTGATGAACATTTTGTCCCCTCGCTGAGATGGGATGAACTTCCCTCGGGTTTCTTTAATTGGCTCCCAGAGGAGGATTTTATTTATGTATTCACTTGCGCTCAGCTTTGGCCCTTCCTGCGCCATTCCTCCATTCCCCCCCACTCGGTTTCCCTAGCAACTAGGGCTCCAATCGCCCGGCCAGCTGCAGATTAGTTCAGCAGTGGGGGGTTTAGGTGGGTGGGAGGAGTTGCGGTGGTGGGGGGTGATGATGGAAAATGAAGAAGGAGGAGAGAGAGAAGGAAGGAAGAAGGGGAGGGGGTGGCTGGAGGGAAGGAGGGGTGGGAAAAGTTTAAGAAAGGGGAGAGAAAGAGAAAGAGTCTGTCACTGAGAGATAGGGAGTCTGAATGTATGTCGAAGGGCTGCACTGCAGAAGGCGCTGTAAACATTTTAGCTCTCAGGCAGGCAGGACGGGAAGGAGGTGGGGTGGGGGGATATCCCTGACTTTGCGACTTTTTTTGTGTGCTCGCAGCCAGTATCCCGTGTCTTTCTCTGTGCGTGTACGTGGGAGGTACTGGTAGGAGCAATGCAAAGTGAGAGAAGTGAGAGGCAGGGGTAGGGCTGCTCAAAGTTGAGGAAGCGAGAGAGGGGGAGACTGAGGAAGAAAGGCAAACTCCTCTGATGGAAAAGAAGCATGCAAGTGGATGCTGTCTTCTGCGGGGTCAGGATTCGCAAAATGAGAAGCTACTCCAGGAGCACTTCATCAGGGCTCACCCGGCTCAGAAAGGTAAGAGTTAAAGTCTCCTGCGTTTTCTCAAACTTAAACTGAGTGAAAACCTTTTTCCCCTTTGACGTTTGTCGCACACACGGCGTGTAAGAAATCATTACCAATGAATTAAAGTCATCTGTGTGCTTGTACATCTCTTACTCACATTTGATGTGGTTTCTAAATGTTGCGCCTGACCTTGACTCTGTCCACGTGTTTGTCTATGTAAAGGATGCACACCCATGCTTGTTTAACGCAGTATGTGTTATAGAAGTTTGGATATGGTTCTGTTTGTGTTTATATGAGTCGCATATCATGCCGGACTGCTTTGGCTGCAGTTAAGGTATGCTGAGTGTTGCTCAAGGAGCCAGTCCAGAAAAAACTCTGAATCAAGTCCACGGGTTACAGCTGCCCACAGGAGACTCTGGACCCCACTGAGATGCCTGTGCGCACATGCGTGCTCATCGGTTGTCAGCTCTCAGCGTTTATTAAATGAAAACAGCGTGTGGATGGATGGTCTGGTGGCAATTTGGATAATGGTCAAAGCGTATGTTACATTCCAAACGGACTTGTTAAGGGGGAGAGCGAGAGAGAGAAGCGAGGAGAGGGTAAGTGAGATGAGCATTTTTCACGGTGAACAAAGGCACCTCTTCATGCACTGCTTGTATTGTTATGAGGAGGCAAAGCCGGGGTGGAAACCTCCCTGGGGTGGACAGAGCAGCTCAGCTTCAGGTAGTTCCAAAAAGTCCGCCTGCCAATAACTGGAAATGATTTGTATGCACATGAGTATGCAGCTGGGCTGAAACCTCCTTACAACCCAGAGCCTGCAGCCCATAATCTACAATATAATCCATGTGCTGCAGCAATTCAGCAAATGTCCACAACAGTCATTTAATTTTTTTTTTAAATGAACACTGGTGAATTATGGTTAAAATGTAGCTAACTTTAATATGCTGATATATCTCAGAAAAGCACCATGATGTCCACAAAAAGTCTGCACTGAGCAGGAGCTTTGACTGTAAATAAATGCAATCTTGTTTATATTTCTCCACAGAATGTAGCCTCAGGGCTTAGGAAACATCTTGAATGCATTTCTTACGTCTTAAAACATCTACAAAAGTTTACTTATTTGGAAATATTGTGAAACTTGCTGGAGAAACTCTTTTTTTTTCTTCATTGTTGTATTAATAATAAGCGATATTGCTCAAAAGTGGAACATCAGTGGTAACTTTTCTTGGAGTGAAGAAGAAATGTTGTAGTTTTACTGGTGGCATGCAGTTCCTCAGGAAGCTTACTCCAAAAGCGAGGTGATCTGTTTAACTGGAATTAAACAGCATGATTATAGGCAGATACAAAACTATTTTTACCCTCTAAGGATAGCATTCCCCCTGTATGATTGGTGATTTTTTTTTTTAATAGCTCATTTGTTTGGTTTGTTTGAAAAGGCTTTAAACTAGGAGCTTGGCCACTGTGATTGATGATTGACAAGGCAACTGTAGTTGCGTAATTCAAGTCACGGGATTGGACCACTCAAGTATGATTGCGGTGTGGGTGCCTTTTGGAACATTTTTAGCTCTCTGACAAATAATGTGGCTTGCTGTGTGACACAGACAATCCAAGAAATTTGTACTTTAGTTTTTTTTAATGTAACTCTAGCATAGCCTGCTCCTTAGCAGTGGTCATATTTGGATTGTCTGCCATGTCCATCTGCCATGTAAGCAGTGACTCTTGTTTGTCTCTAGTACAACTTTCTGTACTTTAGGGTCATGTTGCGGTAAATGAACAGCTTTAGCAGGTCAGCAGCAGCTCTAGTACGCACAAATCAGCATTCCTCTTCTCTGTCTCCTCTTTCTGGCTGTTGTTGTCTTCTATTTACATAAACGAGTAAGGCTGGGACGTTTATTGAATTGAGAGCGTCTGACTCCCTGGCGCTGTGGAGAGAAGGTTTATAGGGTTGGAGATAAAGACACCGGGGCTGCCTGTCTGCTAGTCAGCGAGGCTGTAATAAGTGAGCTGCAGTCTTGTCCTGTGAAGCCATTGTGTCTGTCTCAGTGATTGTGTCTGGCAGTTGTGTTCACTATCACACACACACAGTGGCCTGGCAGAGAGGAGCAGATATTTGTATTCTGAGTCAGGAGCAGAGGTTAATTGTCTCCACGGCTGCAATGTAAGAAAATATGCACTGTAGTGGAAAAGTTAATACTTGTGACTTTGCATTCATCACCCAGGATATCCACACACTCCGTGCCTCAGTCTCCCCTTCTGTGACTCATTTCTGTTTTCTGCGTTTTCTCCACTTTTTCCTGTTTGACTTTTCACACCAAAAATATTGACACACTCATACTAAGGGCATTTTCACGCAGCGTCCATCTATCTGTTCGCTCTCTGTGACTCACGATAAACACACTTTGACACATCAACACATGCAAAACATAAGGTCTTAAATCGATTCACTGGTGGTTTTGACTGTTTCATCAGTGTGTATTCTTTGCGTGTGTATATATTTCTGTGTGTGCTGTACGCTGCAACACCAGATGTTTAGTGACAAATTGGTCATCTCTCACGACAGGACCAGCTTGTTATATTTTACTTGGGAGCGCACTAGAGTGGAGAAATCAGCCTTGATTCATTGGAATGAGTCACTAGAGTAGGAGTTCATCCAGGAAAGCAGCGTTTAGCTCCGCGCTGACGCAAAGATCTCTATTTCCAGAAACTTATACCATTCCAGGTCTGTTTTACATGGACACACACTTTCTATTCACTTTTTGCAAATGTATCAAATGTAGCTGTGCGTGCATTTATGAGTGTGCATACGAAGCTCATGTATCTGTGTACTGTAATTTCACTTTATTGTAAATTGTGTGTGTTTTTGCTGTGTGTGTGTGTGTGTGTGTGTGTGTGTGTGTGTGTGTGTGTGTGCGTGTGACATCTGTCTCCTCTATTGTTTTCAGCTCTGAAAAGTGACAGCAGGCCTTTAGGAGGTTACGGCCCAACCACCCCTCCTCTTAGAGGAACTCTGCTTTTGACAGGCACGCTGCAGGGCGGCCTGCAACTTAAAGGCCCCCCCAGGTCAATCTCCTTCCATCCCAGAGCTGTTGTCGTTACCACAGTGACATAACCTGAAAGAACATGTCCTATGGTGATGGTCAAAGAATCCCTCTGGTTTCCAAGTTATGGTCGTGGGCATTTGTTCGTGATGTTGTTAGATGGCCATGGGTTTAATCATAATCAAAAAAGCTTTTGTCCATTCCTCTCTTTCACTCACACACACACACACACACACACACACACACACACACAGATGCCAGAGTAATGCATACCATCTTAGACACCCTTAACCCTGTGTCAAACCAGCACACATACATGCATATATTTATGCACAGATAATGCATACCATCACACTGGATACTGGAGTCATTTATCCAGTTGGCAGTTCGCCATGTATTTTTCAAATTTACCCATAACCTTGACACACACGTATATGCACATTTTTCTCCCGTCTGTCGCTTGCGAGCTGTTGCTTTGTCTGGCATCTTCACTCTCTTCAGTGTCTGAGTTGTATTAAAAAGAGGTCTGACCACAGCTAGAAGGAAGATGGTCGCCGTGACTATAATTGGGACGTTTAACAGGACATGGCAGGCGGAATCTCTGTCCTGCTGCGTTGTTTACATAGATGACGGCACAGAATGTGAGTCTCTAGCAAAGAGATGGGCACAGACAGCGGCAGCTACAGTTTGATGGTAGGTTGTTAGATGTGGCCTCGGAAAATCATCGCGGGGAAACCATCCAAAACCCAAGTGTTGCCAGCCCAGTGTGGCTTTGTAGCCTGTGCCCATCGGCGGTTGTGGCATAAACCCGAACACACACACTCCACGGCACACACAAACCCATGCAGAAAAGGCGTCACAGGCAGATTCAAACAAAGACCTGAACATTTACAGACTCATTGGTGCAACACGTGTCCACGCACATCTACAAACTCTGTACTTGAGCAGAAACATGCATTTACTTTTTGCTTAACATCCCCAACTTGGGGGGGAAAAAAACAGTCCTTGTAGGCGGAGAAAGCTGCAGTCTGGAAAGGAATGTGTCCATCTGGGTTCAAAGTGTAATTATAATGTGGCTGTACACCTCATTGATTTAGGCTCAGGTTTCAATGTTATGATGAGCATTCCAAGCAAAATGGGAAAATGTTACTGCACACTTTGTTGCTTTGGTTATATGCAGCATTTGTGTGATGGAAAAGCCGACAGTAACCTTCAAAGGAGCTTTTCTCTTCTCTTCTCTTCTCTTCTCTTCTCTTCTCTTCTCTTCTCTTCTCTTCTCTTCACGACAGAAAACTAGAAGAATGTTGTTTACCTGTCAGTTTAGGGATCTACTCTATAATGACAGTTAAAACAATACTTTATCTGGAGGTTCATCCAAGTGTAACAACTTAATGAGTAGATACTCCAGACACTCTGCAGACACAGAGAGGCTTTGATCGTACCAAATCACTGTCTTGTTAGGTAGAAGGGAAAGTAGTGGTTTTCTCTTTGTCTGTCTCCAGCGTAATTATGGTTTTCATAATGTAATCTGCCTTCTTTTATTTTATTGCAATACAGTGTAAAGCTGTATTGGCTGAGCCCTGTGTTAATATTATATGAGTCATTTGCAGTTCTTTATAAATGTCTAGTTCAGGAATATTCAGCTAAAAAAAAAAATCCTATCTTATTTATCAAAAATTTTCTCAGTGATTCTGGTATTACAAACCAATTATAAATCGGTTAGATGCTCTATTTTAATTTAATTTAAGGAAAAAAAAGTATCTTGCATTGAGTGCACTTTGTCCAGAGGTTCTTGAGGACATGACAGTAGAATTGCACGTCCCTACATCAGTTTACTCCGGCTTCCTCCTGTGGTGCTAAACTCTCTTCGACATTATGTGCAGTTTTTCACCCACTGGCGCTCTTGGCCCGGGCTCGCAGTTGTCGGTCAAGGGGGTGTGCGGAGGTCGAAAACGTCAGCTCTGATTCTGGAGTTTACACTCCGGAAGAGCACTTTCCCAAGCTCTCGCCTTTTTCAGCTCCCCCGGGGATTGGCGGTGAATTACAAAAATCTGTTTCTGTGCAGGCATGCAGAGGAGCAGGGGAGCAGGGGATGGGACGAGGGAGCTCTGGTGGGAATTCTCAAGTGGAACCCTTAAAATATGAAACGGTGAAAAAAAAAAACAGGAAGGAGAGAGTGAGAGGAGAGGATTTTGACATTGGAGCTCAGCTCAGAGACTGCGGCTTGGAGGAGAAATTTGATCTGGGGCCCAGAGAATAATGTTAGTGTGCTGAAGAAGCCAGGTTATTGTTGAAAGGATTGTAAGTCCACTCACTGCAGCGCACTCACTCTGGCTGAAGCTTTGTCAGAGAGGGAAGGTTTTACCATTAGGCTCAAGAAAACCCACATTGTGTGTCAGCACAGTGTAATATCAGATGGCTGTAAATGCTGCTTACTGTTGGAGGTATTTTCTCCATATGAATTATGGCGTATAAAGTGACGCTTTCTCACATGTCTGCCCTTTGAGTGCTGTTGATAGCAGAGACGGGTTTCAGTTGTCGTGCCATGGGATTGTCTACAACGTGTGCATAAGAGGTGCCTCTATCAACCAGCATATTACTTGTGGGTGTTATGAAATGACCTCATCCACTGAAATTCATCACTATCTGCAAAACAGAAAGTCTCAATTGCCTTTTTTGGAAAGATCCCTGACTTGCTCACGGTCAGGTGCTCCTATACCGAGGTCCTGATGTTGATGCTGAGATATTTCATAGGTTAAACTTTGATCTGCGGGCACTGCTAGAAGACGGGATCACTGATGTCATATAGCCTTAATATCTTAATATAAAATAGCAATTATCTTAGTAATCCATTCAACAGATAGCACTTTTAACCCCATGCTTACAGTGAGGTTAAAGCCTGATGTTATGAATGCTGACCGTCTTTGAAGGGATTCACAGTGTTGCATGTGGTAGAAGGAGAACACCCACCTGTAGAAGGGAAAATAGTGAATAACAGTTTGAAGAATGGAAATAGATAATTAAACCCTGCTCACTTTCTAACCTCTGCACTCCTGACCAGCTGCTGCGTAATTTGTGACTGTCGGAGTGTCTTTTTGTGAAAATCCTAAAAAATTTCCTTCAGATTTTGTCAAAAAAAAAGCAATTTTCTGTAAGTATGCTAAGACCTTCAATAACACAAGTTCTTCCTGAACTTTTGTTTAATCTGTAAAGGTACCCAGTGTTGGCTTTTAGACTTGACAGGGGCAATGTTCTGGGGTAATGTAGGCCAAAGTGAGAGCTGAAAATGGGCCTTGGGATAAGTTGGCGAGATCTTTGCTCCTCGGAGCCAGCAGGGTAATTGGGAACAGACTGGCGATGAGTCAGGAGCTGTGCTGATGGGAGCTTTCTGTCAGTGGACAGGAGGGGCTGACATGTCCATGGGAGGGATTTGGAGGAGAGATGCTCCACCTCTGCAATGAGACGAAACATGACACGCTCTCCCAGATGGGGGGATAGGGAGAGATTTGTTTTCTATGCCTCCAAGTCAGACTCATCCTCCTCCACTTCTTTTTTCTTCTTCTTCTCATTTAGATAAGGTTTTGTATTTCTTTGTTCATGAAGCTCCTCATCACTGATGGAGCTAGTTAATGCCTCCTCGTAGCCTCTCTGTTGCTGATTAGTAAAATCCATTGTTAAGATGGTGGAAAGCCTTCAATTTTTCAGTTTTCACTGGGTCAGCTTTAAGAAGAAAGGCTCTTCTCCACTCCAAGTTCAACTTGATTTGCAGCTTTTCTCTGGCCAGCAGCTTTTAAAAGCTCTCCCCCAAAGTTAATTTCATGAAAGGGTTAATCACATTTAGATCTTTAGTGTTAGACTGACCTGCACGCCGCACCCTTTGCAGTCAGTTGAGTGTCAAAATGTAAGCCACAAACTTTCAAAAGGAGTTTAAAGCCTGAGATTAACCATTTAAAACTCTTGACAAGTGGAGATCAAGTGTGAAGGACATTCAGAAGCATTTTGCTGAGTTTGTGTGGACTTTTCCTTCTGCTAGTTGCCATTTTGACCTTGCGGTAGCCAGAGCTGTCCCATTTATCAAAAGCAAACTCAAGTTCTTACTGTATGGGGCGAATTTGCAAGCAAAAACGTTTCATGCGGAAAAGCCTGCTGACTTCACTTCAGGAGGTTAGTCTTACTCCAGCGTCCTGCGAGCTGAATCCCATTTCCTATCCATTTGTGTAGAGAAAGACAAACAAGTAAATAACTATTCATTTGATGTATAAAAAGCCTCACAAATGGTGTTACATTCTGTCTGGTTGTGCCTTTGCGCCATAATTACACCCGCAGTGGCTTTCTTTGCCATCCCAGTCATAATTCAGATTTGTTGACATTTTCTGAGGTAATATTTTGGTCCACACTTCCAGCTCCCAGCGGGATTGATTCGAGACACCAGTCAGAAGGATTATAAAAGACAACCACAATAACAAGAAACACTATATATGTGGCATTAGAATTATAACAATGGATACAATGGTATATTTAAAATGGACTGATAAGCAACAAAACATGCAGGGAGAAATTAATTGTTTACAGTATCCTCCTACAGTTCCTGTCTGCTTCTGACGCTAACCCACTTTCAGTGCTGTCTCGTGTCCATCCTCCTCTTACAATGGAGGGCGAGGGTGGGGGTGGAGGGCCAAGGGGAGACAACACAGCGGGGCATGGGGGACTATCAATGGGATTGGACAGCTTGTTGCACAGTTCGTGTGTGTCTGTGTGTCAGTGAGAGTGGCACCTTCCAGGCTTGTAACATGTTTTCTGCACATGGGCAAATACTGTACATGGACACACAGAGTCATAGAGTTGGTCTGCCTGGAGTTGGTCCAAGGCCTTGCTATGAAATCAGCTTGGGAAAGCAGCAGGGGCCCTGGACAGGACACAAAGACAAAAACAGAGAGAGGGAGAGACTGCAGAGTTGCGATAAAATTCCATTCTTTATTTGCCAGACCATCTCCTCCTCTTACTCTCTATACATTCTTTCCTTTACCATCAAACCTTTCTTTCCTACTTCTTAAGGAAGCAGGCACAACCTTTCCAAGCCCTACTAGGTCAAGGCAGTATGCCAGTCACTGTGAATTCTTAATATGCCTTCAAACCAAATGCTTCATGTTAGACGTGTTAGATTTGACAACCTCACTGTGCTCACAAGAACTTGGCTGCGCGTGATTTCTGCTTTCCGTATGAAAGAGAGCGGGCAAAGGATTCCAATCCCATCCTTTCTTTCCTTTACTCCTTCCTCTGCATCATACTTTTCTCCCCGCAACTTTAAAACTAAGTAGGAATGAAAGCGAGGTAATGAAAGGGAGAAATAAAAGTCTGAAGGAAGGGTAGGAAAAAAGAAACAGCCAAGTTTGCCATTCCAGAAAAACCTGGCTAAATGTGCAGTGGTGTGTTAAATTGATCACAGGCACGGCTTTGGCACGTCGTACGCTGAACCACATCTTGTAAGGGATACGGTCCCCAACTCAGCCTCGGCACAGAAAGAAACAGAAGGAAATAAGTGATCTTCTCTTCTTTACGTTGTATAATTCACATGTTGAGCAAGGAAGTTTTAAAACCTCAAACAAATAGTTCAGAGATATACACCCATGGTTACTTTATTATATTTACTCCAAGTCCTGATATCAGTGAAATGCAGTGCGGGCTCTGAGTCACTTTGGCCTTTTTAGGCATTTTTAAAATGACAGAGAGAAACGAACAAATTTGGGGGGGAAGAACAAGTAAGGAACGATGATGTCATGGTGTTAGCTGTTCCTGCAGGGCTGGACAGAGCGATGGAGAGGAAGGATGAAACCTTTATGAGAAGCAGCTGTTGAGACGAGGCAGACAGGGAGACCTCCAGAGCTTGATAACATTAGGCAGCCCACAGCTTGCTGACAGCAACCCAGAGGTCTGATAAAGCAGAGATTTAAACACTGACAGCACCAAATGCATATAATGTGATAAAGGTAATTTTATTCCAATAGCAACATTTCCTCACGTAATCACCAAACATCAACACCTGAGATAATATTTGGAACCTAAGCAAATAATCTTCTACCAAGTTAGAAAAGTAAAAAACAGACTGGCAATATCACTGAAAGGTCTATATTTACACTTCACAGCAAAGAAGACAAGACTCTTCACCCCATACAGTAAGAGCTTGAGTTTGCTGTGACATACTGTAAGGGCCAGCGGGGCCTTTTTGTGTGTACAGTACACATCAACAAATTGTCATCAAGTCCAGTCAGTCTGTGACCTACCTTTTGTGAATCTTGTCAGTTGTCAGTTCTGAGTCATTTTTGTGCTTGCTAACATACAGCACTTTAAGCTCCTTGTGACCATTCTGTGGAAACTCAACTACAGGAACCCCTGGCCTCTAAGCCAGTGGGAACAGAGTAGCATACCTTGGAAAGAGGCTTGATGTGGAAATTAATTAAAATTCTTAGCTTTGGAAAACTGCATCTGAACAAACCACAAGACTTCTGGAACAATGTCTCCAAAATGGAGATGTTTAGCCATAATGCACAGCGCCACGTTTTGCAGAGCATATCAGCAACACCTCATCCCAACTGCAGCACGGTGGTGGGGAGGGTGATCATTTGGGCTTCTTTTGCAGCCACAGAACCTGGGCACACTGTAGTCATTGAGTCAACCATGAACTCTGCTGTCCAGCAAAGTGTTCTTGAGGCAATGTCAAATATGAGGCCATGTCTCTAACAGCTAACACTGAAGCATACAGATTCCCAAGCACAGCTGCAAAGCTACAAGGGAATGGCCTGAAAAGCAAAGAATCGAGATGCTGCAATGATGCAGTCAAAGGACCTTCAGAGAGTTGTGCATAAAAGAATTCCCTCTCTTACACTTACCATTTACCAGTATATTTAAAGTATTTTTTAGACGAGGCACTGGCAGTCAGTAGCTAAGTACATATTTGTATCACACCAGCACAACACCATGTTTCAAGCCATTTAGCACAAATAAACAACATCCCTCTCTCAGTGGTATATTTTTGGTATGTTTATATGAATCTGTCCATGTCCAGATACCCAGTGCCCATCTGTTGATAGAAATCTCCCACGGGGTTTGTTATGCAACTGATGCTTGGCTGCGATGCCCTGCCTCTGACACCAGCTGCTGTTATCTCCTAAAGGTTTAAAGGTATTTAGGACTCCATGTGTGTGGCATGTGTCCTTTTGCTGCATATATTTTTGTGAAGGTTTTTTATCTTTAGTTCATTGGATTGTTCATCGAATAATGTAGCTATTAAAATCAGCATATATCAGAATGTAGCAGTTTTTTTTTTTGTATCAGACTTTTAAAGTTGTATTTGTAGAAATATCACAAGCAACTTCCCCACTGCTACGTCATCCACACAGCTGCCGATGAACAATACCACTTCCATTTCCTCTGCCCCACATCACAGGGCAGAGGCTGAAGGGGGCGGGGCAGGTGGAGGTCTTTTGGGTCGCAGTTTCCCGTGATGTTTTTATTGGTCTCAGCACATGACTTCCCTCAACCTCTCCATTGTTATGGCAGCCATTTTTTTTCTTGGGGTCAGTGTTAACAATGACTGCGAATAGCCGCAGGAGACAAAAGCCTTAGCAGCCTCCCAAAAAGAGTTTCCTCAGTAACCGAATGTTGTAAAACTAGCAATGCTGTCAAATTTGCTGCTTTTACAAGCTGAGAATACACTGCTGCTTGTCAGGTTCGGGCAAGTATGTAGAAGCGCTGCCATGCATGTATGAGTCAAATTCGAGATATTTTCGAATCCTGTTAAGGCAGAATTGTGTGAAAATACCAAATTACCTTTTAAGGGCACTTAAATCTCCACTGAGAATTTTGGCCTGGAGCTCCCAACAATGAAGTGGGACAGCCTAAAAGCATGCACTGTTTTCTCAGTGCAACAGTATACTCATATTTTTCTTTGCAGTATCCACTTTCCTCTTCTGGGTTTGACAACCCCTGTCTCTCCAGCCACATCGCCACTGCTCTCCTCTCTTCCTGTGTTCCATCTTTCCTCTCCCCGGTGACATGCAACACCCTCTTCTAACGCAGAAAAAAATTAAATCATAAAAGTTTTACGGTTTAATTACGGTAAAAGTAGAAAACTGTGTGCAGTCTTTATGCTTCAACTTGCCCAGCCGCCTTTAAATGCAGGATTTCAGTTCTTCGCTTCTTGTTAGGTTTTAGTAAGAAGAAAACAATCAGGTGGGGGAGGAAGAAAAAAAAATCACTTGATGTTTCTCCTCAAACATGTGACCCCCACTTGGCTCACAGCTGAAAATAATTTGGGCCTACAGGCCAGTGGATGGCTGACGCAAACCTCCCTCCTCCTCCTCCTTTTATGTCTCTGGGGGCTAGGCCTTGGACTGATGGGGAGCTAAACACAAAAGAATGAATGGCTTGAGCTGCGAGCTAAAGCTAGAAGCTAAAAAGGATGACATATTGTTTTTGTGGTCAACTTCTTATCAGAAAAAAAACACAACTCTTGCAGTCCATTTGCTTTTTTATTGTGAAAGAGGAAAACACTGGACCCTGTGGGCTAATTATTCTCATAGCTCAGGGAAGAGTTCAGCTATTTAGCTCATCTTTTTTTTTTCTTTTGACTTTTTTTCTGACTTTTCTCCCTCGCTGCCAGTTAGGACAACAATTTGTGGAATTTGGGTGAATTTAGCTTATGTAGCCCTCAGAGAGGGAGAGCTGGACCGGGCAATGCTCAGGAAATGTTTAATGGCCTGCAAATACCTCTAAGTATCTCAGCACATGTGGTAGAAGTCAAACACATAAATCCACGTGTGGGCCTGGCATATGGACTCTTTGGCAGGATGTAGAGGTCTATGTAGGTGTGTTTTCATATGAGGTTTTGTGTTTGGGTGTGCAGCAGGGTGGCAGTGCATGTATTAGTGTCTCTGTGAATTTATTGTCGAATAAAAGCAGGATTTGGCCCTGACCTGTTCATTTTTTTTGCATTTACTACTACTTGCCAGAAGCAGGGGCAAGGGCCTATTGCTTCAAACCACCCCTCCACCAGTGTTTGTAGGCCAAGTCATAAGCACTGCGCACCAGTGGCTCCAGTTCAGTGTTGCATATGGATGGCCTCGCTGTGCTCCAAGTGGATCTGGTTTCATTATAGTCTGACAAATGGGCCCAGTAATAATTTAAAACTGAGCATGTCCCCTCACACTCGCCTTGGCACTACTTGTCCGTAACAAAGCACAGAGGGAATTGTGTGGCTGGAAGATAGACAACAAATTAAGGAAGCTATCTGCTGGAGCGAAAGGACAGTTTGCAGCGAGGTTCAGAAGTGAAAAAACAAAATGTGTGTGCAGTACTGCACTAGAAATCTGATCTGGCAAGTGCAAAAAGGCACAACACTGAGGACAGCCTAAAAAGTCGAGTGCTTCTCTCTTGCCACCACCAATATAATCCTAATGGATCTTAATTGTGTTACAATGTGTTTTTTGTTTTTTTTGTACTTTCCATGTGTTTTTCCGTAATGCCACATGGCTAATCGGAACCTAATATGCCTGTTGGCTGCTTAGAGTTTTTTCAGCTCTATTCTCCAATTACTGGCCAAATGGGGAATGGTAGTTTGGTGGGATGCCATGCAGTCTGTGAGGTCCGCTTCTCTGCAACTCTCTTCAGAAATGAGTTTTATAAACCATACAAATAAGGGGTTTGTTTGAGCCATTTGGAAGTTTCACTCCTTGAGGAAGTCCTGGAGAGGTGCTTCTTCTTTTGACCCAGTCTTCGTTCATCAGTCTGCCTGTTTGTGTATCATCCTGATATATTTTAGTAGAAAAAAATACAAGCTGAAATATTTTCAGCTATATTCAGTTTTCTTTGCAAATTTGTGACCTACAAGCTGAAGTATAAGTGTTTTTCTTTGTAACTTTTCATTTTTATAACTAACCTGCCTCATTTTTTTTTACCTTCTCAGGATGCCAGCTGCTAGCACCATGACTGGTGGGAGGGCCCTGCTGCTCTGCACAAACACTGACAACTGTATCTACCAATCAGTCAACGGGTGGGTGCCTCTAAAGCTTAATGAAATAGTTTACCATGTTTCTTCCATTGTAACAAATTCTAACATGTCAGTGCAGATGCCACTGTTGCATTGCTTTTGTCCTCCTAAACAAGAACCTTTGCCCCTATATATTAAATGTGATGTTGCACACTTATCTGATATCATGAGATGTATTGGAGAGGCTTCTGTATACTAATGGTAAATGGATTAGTACTTGCAGTATATAACACCTTTCTACTCAACTTTGAGCACTCAAAGCATGAGCCACACAGTACAGAACAAGCCTGGCAGAGGTAGGAAGCAAAAGACTTCAAAGACTCTGGAAAGAAAACTAGTGAGAGACCTCAGAACAGATGCCAAGACACTAGTGAATGATTTAGCCAAGTCAGGTGTATTAGTGCCACAAAGCAAAGAACACCGTCCCCACAGTGTAACATGGTGGTAGGAGTATTATGCTGTGGAGATGCTTCACTCCATCTGGAACTGGGAATCTCTTCAAAGCTGAAGGAGTCATGAAGAAAGATAAGTGAAGATTTTGAAGGAAAACCTCAAGCAATCAGGAGCAAAAGTGGGTCTGGGTCGTTCTTTCATCTTCCAGCACAACAACGACTCAAAACACACACCGCTCCTGGTGAAGAACTACTTCCAGAAGACCCAGGTGAACGTTATTGAGTGATTTGAATATCCCATTAAAAATTTGTGGGTTGAACTGAAGGTCTCATGCCAGAAGAGCAACACACCTGCAGGAGCTTCAGAGACTCACCAAAGAAGAAGGGGCGGATTGCTCAAGAGACGCATGTGAGACTTACTGGAAACTACAGCAAACAGCTGCAGGCGCTTATCCTGCAGAAAGGATACACAGCTGACTGTTAGCATCAGGAGGGCTAATTACTTTGACCCTGGTCGTTTTTGTGAAATAATTTAGTTAATTAACAGAATTCTGTTCTTATCTGTATACCTGCTGAGGTATACTTTTATCTAACACAGACACGGTCGCATTGGGGGGATTCATCAGGGGGTTTAACAGCTTGCACAGACGGGAGGAGGCGGGGAGTGAGCCACCGACCTTCTGACTCATAGGTGACCTGCTCTGCCACTTGAGCCACAGTAAATAAAACCAGGGTTGATGCCAGTAGTGGCCAAGGCACAACTTGTTAGAAACTTTATGCTCCCATAGCCAGCAGAAGGCTCTGAAGTGGCCTTCAGTGAGGAGGAGACGCCCCTTTTCATTAAGGTCAACAGTATAACAATAGCAGGGAAGGGGAGCAGAGCAGGGCAGGGGTTGCCATCTGGCATCTTGATACTGTTACTGCCCCCCTGCTGCCACTGTCTGATGCCTCTGTGACCACTCACTAGGGCGCCTTCTGTCATTCTTACATTGATTTGCTCCAAAGGTGCAGACGTTTCTCTTAGGGGGAAGTCCAAAGTCGAAAATGTTATTGTCAATTTCAAAAGCTCAGTTTCTTATCTGCTGGTCCTGCAAGATCTGAGCTGCTCAGAGTTGTTTTTGCATCCCGCTCACCTCCTTCCCCCCCCCCCCCCCCCCCCCGCCCCCCCCCCCCCCCCCCCCCCCAGCCCCCCGGCAAGCAAGACTGACGGAAAATGACTTTTTTT
>VOQJ01037674.1:8592-18697 GCA_015052665.1 Apistogramma diplotaenia | reverse complement strand
GCAGTCTTTCTCTTTGGTCCCCCCCCCCCCCCCTCCCCCCCCCCCCCCCCCAGTGACCCACATGTCTCCACCCATCAGTGGCCTGGGAAAGACAAGAGTCCTGTAATGTGCATTTTTAAATACCAGCTTTTAAGTGTTAATTTTTTCTGTCTTCTTCAAAAGGAAAACACTACAATCTGCCCATGTATTAAATGGAATTTCAATGTATTTTAACTGAAATGACAGTGTAATTAGATTTATTATGTTAATGATGCTCTAATATTCAGTTGTCATTTTATTTCACCGAAGTAAATGTGATAAGGAATGCTGAAATTCCAGTTAATTAGAGGGGAATTACGCACTTAGTCGTGGGCTTCTGTTTTTGGCTCCACTTTATCTATAACTCAATCACTTGTCTCCTCTACCTACTCTGGCTCTTACTTAGCTTTTCTATTTGACCTAGTTTTTCCCCTCTTTATTAAGCATGAAGCAACAAGCTGTTACACCCCAGGAACGCAAAGAGAGAAAGCAAATGGGAGGGGGAGACACACCACACTAATAAAACACAGAGCAATTTGGAAGAGAATTATTTAGTTTCCTCCGTGGTCAAACTTACATCAAGTTTTGCCTGTTCTTTAAACGTCTCTGAGGAAACTTGAATCAGTAATTTTCCCCCCAGAGATTTCCTCTAGATTGCATGACTGTTGGTTTTCACATCCAGCGATGTCATCAGAAGTCACCCAGCAAGGCCACATTTCCTCTGTTTGTTGGAAATTCAGTCATTTGATGAATAGGCTTCGGGCCAGAACAGAGTTTAGTGGGTCAGGAGTAGAAAAGAAAAGTCGCACGTCTACACTTAGCTCCCTCTCGTCATTTGCGCATACTTGTATCTGCTCTCCCGAAATAGCTGTGTGTGTAGCTTGTAAACTTTGACCCTCAAACCCAGAGTTCAAACAGTCATGACCCAGTAATGTTCCAGGAGTGAATCACAGCTGAAACAGAGGCACCAAGCAGATGTTTGAGTTCTTTTAACAAGAATTCTTGTTTGGCCTGTAAAACAAAGCTGTATTTGGGTGTAGCTGTAAGTACTGGGATTGTGTGGCCAATTTTAAGATGCTTTGCTCTGTACAGTAAAGCAGCCATGGACATTTCTTTTAAAATGATTGCACTATCAATTATTAGATTTGACAACAGTGAAATGTAATTGCTTCCTGTGTTGTTTTAGCTACATAGTTTTCGCTGCTGCCTCACCAAAGCACGGCTGCAGGTTTAGCATATTTTTTTTTCCTTTTGGTTCACTTTTGAAAAATAGATACCCCGAAGATGCATTAATGTCCTGATTCAGATGGACTAAACTGTTTTTGCGCCACATCAAATACTCGGGATAAATAAGCAGAATTTTCAGATTCTTCTGGTTCTGTGTTGAGTTGAATTTCTGAAGTTTCTGTTCTTGTATCAAATTGTCCTTAAACCTGTCAAAAACAGATTGTGCTTCCAGAAGGCCCTGTCATTTATATTTTAGATAATTTTTGCTTCCTCCACTGGCCTTTTGTTTATTATTAATGCATGTGAATGTATAACATCTGTGGATGCACTACCTATGGTGGTACAGTGAGGCCTCTTCTAATTTAAATCCTCAATCCTCATCGTCCCATGTGCTGAAGTGTCATTGGGCCAGATACTGAACTCAGACACTGTGAGGTGCTTTGCAGAGCAAGGTCGAGATTAAAAGATGTGCTTTCTTATTTTCCTTTTGATGCTCCATCGTGTTATCTAACAATAATGAGCACTAATGAGGCTTAATTGCGTCCTGTAAGTCTGTTTGAACTATATGGAATTAAAATGTTTCTTATTGTCATGTTTCTCCAGTATTTCATTTGTGTACATGCTCATTTGTTTTGTATGTTTCTTTTCTAGGCTCCAGTGCTGTGGCTTGAAGCTCGGGGAGGCTCCATCAGCAGTGGTGCCACAGCCCAAAGAGGTGCGTGGGTCACCAGTGGACAGAGACAGGAGGGACACCGCTGGGTCCATAAAGAGTCACCTCTCTCCTCTCCTCAGCCCAGGTCCTCCTGACTCCATGCTGGCTCACAGGAGAGCCGCCACTCCCACCACTGATCCACGGGCTCCCAACATGGAAAACGGGCTATGTGGCAAGCTGAACCACAACAAGAGCCCAGCAGGAGCCAAAACTGCCAGCATCCGCGATAAGATATCCCAGTGGGAGGGCAAGAAGGAGTCTGCCCCAGTAGCTATTTCAGGAACATGTCCACTAAGTGCAACTCAGAAGGAAGTTGAAACAGTGAGGAAAAAGGAATCCAAAACTACAGATGTTCAAAGGACAGACAGCAAGAGGTTCGTCAGCTGGGATAGACAAGACTCAGGGAAGGAGAATGTTGGTAAGCTGGGGGATTCAAGACCTAAATCTCCAGAAGCTCCAGCAAACAAAGACAGAGAAGTAATGGTAGAGAGGGGGTTTCGGGCTTCTAAGCCAACAGAACAACCCCAAGACAAGAAAACTGTTTTAAATCATGTTAAGAAACTGGAGAAGGCAACAAAGGAGGTTCCTGACAGACCTTCACTGGCATTTCCAGGGAATTACTTCTGTTCTCCCTCAAAGGAAGAGCTGGAGGAAACAGAAAAGAGGGGCAATGAGCCCATCTTTGGGACTTTCGACGTGGCTCGACCTGGTGGCGTGCGTAGAAGGCGGGAGGGAGATTCAGAGAATGTATACAATGAGCCAGGTGCTCCATCTATAAACCCTCTACCCAAACCTCAGAGAACCTTCCAGCACCACACACCGCCCACTACTCCAGGTGCAGGGCCTTTCTTGGGAAAGGGAAGGAGGAACCTGCCTCCTTTGCCATCCATTCCTCCTCCACCTTTACCCACGTGCCCACCACCTGGAGTTTGCAGGAGACAGTGGGCGGATAAATCCCGCGACAGTAGTAACAGGTAAGACACTAAAAAGAAAGAAGGAAAAATATGGGCAGGCGTGAGTTTAGATAGTTTTCCTGCAGCAGAAACCCATCCTAGAATGTAGACCTTTACTCAAGTTTAATAATATTCTAAAAAAAAAAAAAAGTAAGGAGAGAACTGATTTAGCTGGTGATAGCTCAGTGTACATGTCCTCAAACCCTTCCCCCATCACCACTAAACAAACACTGAGGTGCACACTATTTCCTACATCTGCTGTAAATCAGAATCACCGGTGACTTCATCCTTTTTCTAAATATCCCACAAAATGAGCTCACTGGTTGGATCTCAGGAATGTACACATCAACGCAACTATTTCCTCCTTCCAAAAACTGTACTGGAAGGAGAGAGCAACACCAAGAGTGGTGCGAGTCATGTCAAAGAGTGAGGGAACCTTTGCTTTGTCCAAGGATTACAGCCGTGACTGTAAAAAAATAACGGTGCAACAACAAAAGCGAGTTATTAAAAGTGTAAAATCTGAATTTGAATCTGAAAAATAGTCTTTTGCCCATAAATAGTTAAGATGCTGCAGATGTTAGAGCTTTCAGTGCTCGGTGGCACTTGAATTCAGATGGTTACAATCAAATAATCGGGACTCTCTGTAGGGAAACTGAAAAAATGCAAACTCTGCAGTATTGAGCACATCTTTTGTCCCCCTTTTTCCACCGGTCTGAATTCTTCTTTTGGAGCTCGGCTCAGATCCGTTACATTCCATACCATATGTGGAGGCCTCGTGTGTGCTCAAGTGTGCCGTGTCAAGACCTTTGTTTGGTCAGACTGTCTCCCACTTGAGTGTCCGTTGTAGGGTGCATTTTCATATATATGCCTTCACCATTTCCAGTTCATGCTCATAGAGCAACTTCATGCTCTAATTCAGTCAGTCACACAGAATTACTATGATTGCAAGACTTTTCTGTCCTGTGGCTCGAGCTGTGTTGATAAAATGGCAACTTTCTTTAACTCTGTGTGCATGTGGAAATATATGCAGCCCTGGATATGCACTTCACTGAGCTTCAGTCTTTGCAGATGTGACAGTCAGTATTCACTTTGAGATGTTAAAATTCCTACTTCCTACTCTCTGTCCACCAGGAAGTCCTACGAATTTGAGGATCTGCTACAGTCGTCTGCAGAAAGCTGCCGGGTGGATTGGTATGCTCAATCCAGGCTGGGCTTAACGCGCACTTTATCAGAGGAGAACGTCTATGAGGACATAATAGGTAAATGTTCCATCACAAACATCAGCCTTCTAACTTTTATTTGCTTTGTATGCAGTTTCATAAATTGGTTTTAAATTTACAAAAAAAAGAAAAAAGTTGCATTTCTCATACAAGCGTGTGTTACAGAGTTCACTGCCAGAGTTGATGAAGAGGGCAAAATATTTTTGCTCTGCTGACTTTTTTTTTTTTGGGTCTAGTTTAATTTAGAGCCAGGCCGCTCTGCTTTTATTAAAAATTACATGTAGAAACTCAAACTGCGTTCCTAACTTATTGTCTGCTGTGCTTTGCCAACCCCACCTAGAGCGTGTTTAATTTCATAACTTACAATGCTGGCGTTGTGTGAGGTTGCGTTGTAGGCGAGGCCGTCTTTTGTGATTGCCAGGGCAACGGGGGCATGTGAATGGCTTCGAGCTACAGCACAGATCAGGCAGTGGCTTCAGTGCGTCGCTGACAGACTGGGGTGTAATGCTGCTGCTGTTTGCTGGCAACAATCAAATTAAGTTTCACTGCATCTGAGTGATGCCGGAGCTTATTTCAAACCCATTTATAGTTTCCTCCTTTTGCACAGTAGTGTTAGTTAAAACTCTCAGACATTGTTATCAACATCCCATGGGTAAAGCAGCTCAGACTAACTATATGTCTACTAACAAACTGCTCGGGGAGAGGCAGGGACATTGTTGTGAACAGTGATGAATGCAAAGTCCTGCCTTTTCCTCCACCCACAAACCTCTCATAAACACACTTTGACCACATAGTCGGATGTCACTGTTTGCAGATTGAGAGGAGGGCAACTGTTGCCATCACAAGTATTCAGTCTTATGCCTCCTTGACAGATATGAATAGCTGATAGTGCACGCAAACCCATTATAGAGATTAGTGTGACATTCTCTGCAGCAAGCAATGTGGAAAACAGCACACTGATCCCTTGTTTTTATTTTCCCCATTTTTCCTGAGCAAGAAGGAGCGGGGAACTGAACGTCCCTCTTTATTTGCGTACACACACATCACATCTGGTGGATGGATTGATGGAGGAGGAGAGGGAGGGAGACAGAGAGAGAGAGAGAGGCACAGGTTTTTGGAAAGCGACCTCAGTCCAAATATGCAGGGGTTACATTTAACTTTAGCTGTGCAAACATCTTATCACAATGAAATATGAGCCGCTTATGCATATTGCTACTTGTAATAGCTCTCGGCACATCTGGCGCAGGAATCGCCTGGCAAAACAAACATGACTGATATGGAAAGAGTGCTTATCTGTGCTTTGGAGAGCACACAGTATTGTGCAACTTAAGGTGACATTAAAATATATATATATTTTTTTCTTCTAAAGACCCTCCATCCAAGGAGAACCCGTATGAAGATATTGAGCTGGAGAGAAGCTGTTTGGGAAGCAAATGTGTTTCACCTGCCTCTTCATCGCCTGTCCCTGACACAGCGACTAAGGTGCATAAAGGCCAATAAATTCAATATTCATATAGATCCAACAGAGTGAGACAAATACTAAACCTATATTCATATGTGTCTGTCCCCACAAGTTCTCCTCCAAGCCTGGCTTTTTCAGACAAACCTCAGAGCGACGCAGCTTCAAGGTTCCTGAGCTACGGAAGATCAACAGAGACACTGGCATCTCCTCGCCTTCCCGTATCAGTCCCCCCTCCACACCCAGCAGCCCAGACGACACCCCTTGTCTCTCTGGGGACCCTTACAATCGCAGACGGAGGAAAGTCCCTAAGGTACAAAAGTCTGCCTCTCACCGATTTATGGTCGATGAAGAAAATTTCTTGCAGAAGGAGTACTGAATGAAAGTACTGGCTGAAACTGTATTGGAAGGACCCTGGTATGAGGCAGGAAGGTTTTGTTTTAGGTTAAAGGCATTTTCATTTTCCCAACTCCTCCAGATGGTGCTGAAAATCAACGGCATCTTCGAGGCGCGGAGAGGGAAGAAACGTGTGAAGAAGGTATCTCAGTCTGCTGAGTCCAGCTCAGGGAGAGGTGAGCCTTCAAGTATAATAGCAACAAAACTGTTGTCTCTGATTCAGAAAACCTAAACTTAATCTATGCAAAATGTCGTTTATTTTTAATCTATCTTTATTAATATTGTCAGAAGTTAACCCACCGCATGTGCCTTCTGTCATGCTGCAGACTTTGCAGTCTCAGCTCTATGTGTCCCTAAATAACACACTCTCTTTAAGCATTTCTTTATGTATGTTGAAGAGGTCATTTAAAATTTTGGGGCCTTTTAAGCCTTTTCAGGCGTTGCAGCTCAAGTAAAAAGAGTGCAAATATGTGATTTTCTGTGATTGTTATTTGAAGTCTTGTCACAGTTTTTTTTTTTACTTTTATTTTCTTCTCTGTTGGTTTCAGTGACAGATGAGAACAGTGAGTCAGAAAGCGACACAGAGGAGAAACTGAAAGGTGAGAACCCAAATAAATAAATGCTTAAGACTGGAGCTGCACAGTGCAGTCTATAATATGAATGTTTTCCATTCATGCAGGATGTAAATGTTAATATTAACGCCATAAATTACAAATAAGCACATGAGCTTTTGTACAACCCTCATTTGCACTGTAGTTTTCTTTGTATGCTGTTGTATGGCAAACATCTGAAATATACACAACTTCTTGCCTGGCTGCAGCACATTTGCAGGTGTGTATATGTTTGGATCACATGCATGCACGTGGATAAAATGTGTTTCCGTGTCCCTCAGCTCATAGCCAGCGGCTTGTGTCAGTCCAGTCCATGCTGAGGCAGACGGGGCGGTACCGGACCTTGGAGAGGGATTTGATGGAACTGCAGGAAAGGAAACTCTTTGAATATTTTATAGTTGTTGCGCTGCACAAGACCAAGGCTGGAGTTCCATACCTGCCGGAAGTCACACAGCAGTTTCCCCTCAAGGTAAAACAGAAATGCTATTGCAGCAAAGCAAGAGAGACTAAATATTTTATGTAAACATTTGAAAAATATATGGAAAGGAAATATTATATTTTATCTTAGTCATTGTCTGCTGTTTTGCCTGACCTTTTGCCAGTCTTAACCAACTTAACCAATTCAGTAGGTCTTTTAAGGATCAACAGGACAGATTTTTGTAATGAAAAGGTCTGGTCATTTGAGCAGTGATACTGCTTTAGTTCTTTGATTTTTATTAATTAAAAAATCAAAGACAAACAGGACTGCCTGAACTCAAACATGCAAAACCAAGATCTGCTTTACTTGTTCATTTGTGGCTGTATATTTGTACATCATGTGTCTGCTGTGCAGATGCATGAATCTGCTTATCTCTACGTCTTTTGACAACGGAATTCAAGAGCCGTGTCTGCAAAACGTGATGTCATAATGCTTGAATGGTGTTACAGAATCTGGCTGTTTCAAATATCTGTAATGTGTTTACCGTTACGTGTTTTCTCGTTTGCCATGCAGCTCGAGAGGAGCTTTAAGTTCATGCGAGAGACTGAGGACCAGCTGAAGGTTATCCCGCAGTTTTGTTTCCCGGACGCCAAAGACTGGGCGCCTGTCGACAATTTTCCCAGGTCAGTCCGAATCTGATTGCTGCCGTGGCTCACAATCACAAAGCAAAGTGATACGAAGCAGGGACACAGGAATTTTCCTGGTAGAGTGCTGACAACTCTGCTGTTTTCCCTGCTAGTAAACGCTCGGTTATGGAGAAGCTTAAAGTCCAGAAGAAGATGATGTAATTGCTTGTAAAGATTGACTGTTCTGTCATGACCCACAAAGTACTGGAAGTGAGTCATTTTCAGTGCCTTCGGCTGAAACGGTAGATTTTACCACCGTACACCTGGCTTGTTATTACAGAATCGCCTCTTTGTTTGCTCTTCAACCAGCTGTATGACCCAATACCGCCTGTCAATCTCCAACATTGTTCTGAGAAGTGATGATTGTTTGCGGATGGCTAATAATTATCTAGAGGCAGACGTCTGATGGGTGAGGGGCAGCCAAGCACAGTGCAGCACTGACACTCTCCCCTGTCGAGATGGTTAACACCAGTCAGTGATTCCCTGTCAGGCAGAGCTCAGGAGGTGCTGAGTGGGTGTTTTTCCACAGTGACCCTGTCCTGAGGGCCCTCCTTGTTTAAGTACAAATCAGGTTTTGGTTGTAAAAATCTAGCTGAGTTCATTTTTTCTATGATTTAACAGTTTTGAGATCGTCTCCAGCTTGTTTGAATTCTCTTTCTCTTTTACATCCCCAGTGAGACATTCTCATTTGTGCTGACCGGTGAAGATGGAAGCAGACGTTTCGGCTACTGCCGCCGTTTACTGGTACGCTCTGAAAATACTCCTGCTTGTGGGCACAAGTTTCTACTAATTCAAGTTTTAATCAAGCTAATCTCTCACTTTAAAGCTGTTCATTCGATGTCTTCTGCTTCTTTTGCCATTGAGGCCTATTTGATATTGTTTGTCTTTTTCTTCCTGGCTGTTCACAGCCCAGCGGTAAAGGCCGAAGGCTCCCTGAAGTCTACTGTATCGTCAGCCGCCTGGGATGCTTTGACCTCTTCTCTAAGGTAGAGATACAGTAGGGACTTGAGCACATACACAAACTATGCTCAGAGCCATTGCTTGCATTCACTTGCATTTCATTGCTTGGAACGGCATGTGTTACACAAACCCCACTGCAAAGTACCAGCCTCAGTGCCCACAGAACCCCACCCACCCTTTGCCCAGTCCGCTCTCTGTGTAGTCCTGGCTACAGTATAGCAACACATGTGAAACGCAGCTGATGTGGTTGCTTCGGTGCAAAAGCTCCCCTGTAATGAGCCTTAGATTTATCTGCATGTTGAGATGTGTAAGTGTTTTGCAGCATACACATGCCATCACTGAAGTTTGATTCCTTGGGATGCATACATGGGCATGGAGGGGCTTTCTAAATATCTTCCTCGTGTGTTTGATCCGCTGTGCAAATGTTTAATTCAGCACAGATGTGTAGCGTGTGTTTGCAGAGGAGTACACATTATTGGTTCAGGGTGTTAGCTGCTTGGTGTATTGTATAGTGAAGCGCCCATTCAGAGCAGTATGAGCTCTGAAATCACTCAGTGCAGGAGTGTTGGTGCACGTCAGCTAGCAACATTTAACTTAATCTCCAGTAGTAAACATTTATGTTTACATATCAAACTTATATATCTCTTACTATGATTTACTCATGAAAGTGGTTGCTTTCACGAGTAAATGATGAGATAAAAGGCACAACACATAAATATTTCCTGTCACTTTTTTTTTTCTATGGCTTTTCTTATATTTTCATATATTAAGTACCCAAAACAACCTAAACCTGTGTTGATTAGTGTGCACACGTTTTGCATTTGTGTGTGCGCTGTACACAGCTCCTAATGAGAAACATACTGCTGTGAAACCATAGCACAGAAGAGCAGACAACTTCACACTCGACTTTCATTTAGTCCCCAGAAATACATCAGCCAAGTATGAGGTGACTAGTAAGATGAGAAAATCACAAAAAAGCAGACAATGACTCCTTCATCTGTAGTTCAGCTGAGCTATTAATATAATTATAGTCAGCATAAATACATTTGAATAATATCTACGTTGCCAAAAACAAAGGAAGCATTTCAGTCAGGACCACGATAGTCAAAATTTTCACTTGCAGTAATTTATATTAGGCAAAAATGTATATTTTGCAGCATGGTTGTGTACTGGGGCTTCCTGCCCTTCCACATGCATATCTGGAAAGGCACAGTGAGAGCTATTAGTTAAGTAAGACTCAGCGTGCAGGAATGCGGGTAGCAAAGCGGCTTGCACTTGAGCAGCAACTGTCAGCAGGCTATTGTCACTTATACGGCATGCACCATATGAGCTGTGATGTGGGCTGCCATTGCGATCAGCTGATCTGCGGGGCCTGCCTGAACTAATGATGTGCTTAATTACATTGAGTAACCTCTGTAGTTAGTTTTGAACGGAAAATGAATCTG
>VOQJ01037672.1:13348-29516 GCA_015052665.1 Apistogramma diplotaenia | reverse complement strand
CATTCCCCCCCCCCGCCCCCCTCCCCCCCCCCCCCCCCCTCTGTCTCTCCACCATCTGTAACTGCAGTCAGTAAATCTTATACAGATGCTGTTTGTGAGACCTGTCCACCTGCACGCTGCCTCCTCCGCCACCCTCTCTGCTCCCAGGAAAAAGGGGGGAGCGAAATGAGAAAACAAACTGCAAAGAAGGGCTGCGCCGACCCTGAAACAGAGAGGCAGAGTTAGAGCAGTTTGTTTTTGTGACTAAAAGAAGGAGAGGCAGCAAGTGAGAAGGGTGAGATAAAAATAATATGTCAACAAATAAGATGCTATCCGGAGTGCTGTCTGCTTGCAGCTGTGAGAATCAGTGCAATTCCCTCTGATGATGTGTCAGGTTTTGCAATCGATGGCTTTGAAAAACACGCGATTCCTGACCTCTCTCCTGCCTCACTCGGGTGAGATTTTTTTTTAAACTTCACAGCCTTTATAATGGTCTCGAAGAACAACAAAAGCACCAAAAAGATAGCTGCTGTGGAAAGCAAGAAAAGGGGAAAAGCAAGGAATGAGAGATTGGGAATAATAATAGCTGCACTTGAGAAGCAGTGTTGGCTGTTAGCTTTCTCCTCCCTCCTCCACAGTTTCAGTCCACTCACAGGACAGCAAGAGTCACAGCTCTGTTGCCATGGCGTCTAACTCCATCAAACACTACGTCAGGTGCATGTGTGTGTGCGTGTGTGTGTGTGTGTGTGTGTGTCAGGTGGGTGTTACTGAGTGACTCAGAGCCTCATCACAGACTTGTGGCAGCAGTATTTCATCCTGTATATTATTTGTTTGTGCATGTGTGTTTGTGTAAGACAGTAAGTGAAAGGTGTTGACTGAACACAGCCTAAGGCCCGCCTTCAAAAGCACCCATGATGGATCTCTGTGCTGTTCTAAGCGTTAGTGTTTAGCTCCAGCTTCTATAAATATTTATCGGTTCGTTCATAGAGTCAAAGCAACACAATGCAGACACCAGTAATATGGAATTCAGATTTTAGAGATGGCAAGTCAGTGGTCTGTGCCCAAAAAAGGTCCTGTGGTTGACTTACAGGACCATGCTCAACTGGGAATGGGATGCAGTGTTTCCAAATGTGTCTTGACAGCGATTTGGTACTGGAAAAAGCACTGTGTGTAATACAGTAGGTCGATTAATGAGAGCATTCACAGGGACAAGTGCATGCTGGAATAGTGTACTTATATCAGTGAGGAAGTTCAGTGTGGAATGCTGCACACTTCTTGGCCTTAATTATGAAGCAGCGCGGGAGAGACAACCAGCCATCATCAGCAATTACATCATCGCTAACTAGCTAACATTATCAGCAACTGATGTTATATGTGCTGTGACAGTGTTTGGTGTTACTGCACATAAAATAGTCACTTTCAGGGCTGAAGAATTTAGTACTTAATGTGTTTCAGAGGCTCGGCGAGCTGTAAATGTCCACAAAATAGAGCAGTATTACAATGTTAAAATGATCCTTTTTTAAAAAAAATGCAATGGTTCGCGTTGTTGCCTCGCAGCAAGAAGGTCCTCGGTTCAAATCCAGACCCGGGCCTTTCTCTGTGGACTTTGCATGTTCTCCCCATGTCTGTGTGGGTTCTCCTGGGCTTCCTCCCACAGTCCAAAGACCTGCCTGGGATTAGTTTAATTGGTAATTCTAAATCGACCGTGGCTGTGAATGGTTGTGTGTCTCTGTGTGTTAGCCCTGAGCGAGTCTGGTGGCCTGTCTAGAGTGTGCCTGGCCTCTTGCTCTCTGAAGCTGGAATAGGCTCCAGCACGGATGGATGGATGGATGGATGGATGGATGGATGGATGGATGGATGGATGGATGGATGGATGGATGGATGGATGGATGGATGGGCCTTCAAATAAGAATGCAGACCACTTTACATGAAGTAAAGTGGTCTGCAGGCTGCTGACTAAACGATCTCCTCTTGACGCTAACTTAGTCTATCCCAAACTGCTAAGAATAATATTTGCCTCTTTAGCAAAAAAAATCAGTGTTCACTATTATTTGCTATTCTTCAAAGTCTTAGTCTATAACTATCTGAATACCCTTTGCTGCTAGCTGCGTAGTGCAGCAAATGTGTTTTGAACCTGCCCAGTGCAGAGTGTTCAGAGTCAGTGGAAGTCCATAACTGCAGGGTCAGGTGATCTTTTTTTTTTTCTGGATTTGTCCTTGGAGGTCACATTTTCGACACTTCTCTTGTAGCTTGTCATATTGTTGGCAGAAAAACATTGCTCACTGTTACAAAAAAGCTACTGAAAGTTCAAATGTAAAACTGCGTTTCTTACCTCAGAAAATCAGTGTTACAGTACTGCCATTGTTATTTTTCCTTTAAGAAGGATGCAAATGTTAAAGCTGACTGAAAACCTGTTAGGAGCTCTGTGATTACCAGTGATTACCAGTTCCAAGGTATGAATCTCAACAGCGCATGTTCTCTCGGAGAAAAAGTGAAAGCGTAAGTAGTATAAAATGGAAATAATTAAGTAAAATGCAAGTCCGACAGAAGTGCTGGAGTTAAAAGTATTTTCCACTGGCAGGTTTATAGTCAAAAGGGCTAAACACAATGATGAAGAAACAAGGCACAGCGAAAGGTTTTGGACTTGCAGATAATTGCTGCAATTGCAGATAATTTAATGCACACTAAGGTTCTTGCTCACTGCTCTGCTGATGTCTGTGTATGGAGGAGAAAACAAAAAAATAAAAAGTCTTTCAAGTCACTGCTTTCTAATCGCAGCCATTGAACCTTCAATCCTCTCTCATGCTGATCAAATCAAAACGAGGTCACGGACCCACGAACATGTGTGGCTTGTGTTCCAGATCAATAAAGTCAGGAATGAGGGGAAATCTTAAGTAGAACACCAGAGACAGCATCAATTACAGCTGGGACAAGCAGATCTGGATCCATATATCACTCTTGAGCCATGCTGCTGAGCAAAGCCAGGGCTGGGCTCAGACCAAAAGAAGATCTACTGCAGAAGTTTACAGATTCTACTGACAAACCTACAGAGCAACCTGACATTCATAGCAGAGCTTTGGATGTCCCTGAACATCTAAGTCTAATCACAAACACTTGACCTCACGAATCCATTCATCCTCAAATGGAAGAGTTCTGTGTACAGGTACAAACATATCTCGAGGCCCTGTCAACATGACAGTATTAAAAATGTCTTTCAACACAGACCGATAGTAGAATATCATTAGTTTTAAAAACCTCCTAAACTCACCACTGAAATAGTTCTGGTATAACCGCTGTTATTCAGAGAAATGCTGGATTTACTCTCACGATCTGCTTGAGCCAAACCGCTATTTTTCAAGTTTCCCCCTCAACTTTTAACTAAAGACAGGCATGCATTCTTCACTTGTACTTTTTTCCTTTTTTAAAAAAAAATTCTTCTATTTAGAGTATCTGCAGAAAACACACATAACAAAGCAACTATGCAGCCGTATACTGCAGCCTGCAGCACAGATATCATAGAGGGAGACACTTAATGAAAGCAAGTTTAGTGAAAAAGAGGATTTCCATTTTATATTTGACAGGTGGATTTTTGCAGTGGAAGAGCAAAGATATTTTTTTTCATTTTATTTACCAAAAACCAGATTGATTTTGATTGTGTCTTTTGTCTCTACTTAACAATGTTAAAACGTGCTTTTACACTGAGTCCCAGAGGGGAGACTTGAAGTTTCTCAGTGGAGTCCCGAGGTAATAAAGTTTAAGAGTGCATGCACTAAGCTGCTGCAACTGGGCTCATCAGGTTGAGTCTCTGGTGCAGGAGATATGGTCACAAGGCTATGCGGCTGTTAAACCACAAAAGCCACCCTTTTGCAGGTCAACTTGCACTATTGTCATTTAGGCCATTTAAAGTAGACGTTCACCATCACACAATTTGTAATTTCCTGAAAGTTTCGTCATTTTAGCCGGCACTCTCTTAACAGAAGCACACGCAAAACCGTCCCAGCATATTCAAACTGGAAGCAGTTAAACAAATTTGATAGATGACAGGAAGAGAATATGCAAATAACAAACCAAGTAACGGACAAAACTAACATGTAACATGAAAATACAGCAACTATTTTGATTCTGCTCTATTAAATTTGCTCTTCCTTTTGAATAATCCTAGTTTCAGGTGTTTTTTGGCGACAGAATTCAGCAGCAGTCACCAGCAACAGGCAAGGAAGTTGTCAGAATCATAACATGTCAAGCATTAATGATACCCTGGCATCTGTATAGAGCCACTCTTCACTTCTCACTTGGCAGCAGCGGACAGAGGAAGAGACAATCTTGAAAAACTCATCGCTATCTGCACGGTCGGAGCAAAGCCGTCTTACCTGCCTGGATGTCTGTGCGATTTTCTCGCCTCGGTCTGGGTGTACGAGAGCGTGTGCGCTCGCAGACAAACCCCTCGAACAGAAACTGATGAATCTGCACGACTTCAGCCCTGCAGCGTGCGGTGCATTATGGGGTTTCAGTCAGACTCCCTCTCTGCTCTCGCTCTCTTCCTCTCTCTGTTGGCACAGTGTTAGAGGGGGATGTCCTCGCCTCCTGTCTGGAGAGAGGAGGGTGAACTCACAACACACTGTGTCCACACACTCACACACACATAATGCAGAAGAAGCCTGATGATGACGACTGCCGCGGCTTCGGTTGTCACGGCAACGCCCCCCCCCCTCTCTTGTTCCTGTATTTCAGGCTCCCTCTCTCAGACTATTCTCTTAAAATACATTTTTTATAGAAACAAAAAAAGGACGCACATGCTGCACTCTGTCTACTTGCCTCTACTTCATTATCGACTTGGATCCTGAGCTAACCAGCTGACTCTGAATTGAGGAAACACTCTTGTGGTCATGTGACCACTAACTGTTGCTTCTGCCTTCTTACATTACGAAAGGCTAGTGTGTGGAAACAGAAAAAAGGAGAGACAGATAACGAGCGTGCGTGTGTGTGTGTGTGTGTGTGTGTGCGTGTGTGTGTGTGTGTGTGTGTGTTTTGAGCATGCGGGTTGATGTAATGCTTACTGGAAGCAGGCTTCCTGTTTGCAGTTTCTTCCCTTTTCTCCATAGCTACTGCCAGTGCACTGAGGCCTGCTGCCCTTTGATAACACATTTCAGTCACATTATAAACAAGGGAAGTACAGCTGGATAGCCCGGTGAAATGAATGGGTGGGTACACGTGTGCATGCAGGCAGCAATACAGAAAGACTAACTGTGCCCTAAATATTTGGGTTTCACCAGTACTCACCTTTTCTGGAGGTCAGATTGTTATTTAGTGGCCAGATTTAGAATGGACTGATGGAAAATGAACAGAAACAGAGTTATAAAGAATGAGAAGCAGAGACGAGGTCTCCTCTGAAGCGTCGCCCATGGAGACGGAGTGGGTGGAAGGTCGTGGCTGTCCTTCAGGCCCTGTAAATCAGCAAATCACAGCTGAGTCCTGCAGCGCAACCATCACACCGGTAACCCTCAACACTCGGTCTTTACACATCCAGCTACACTTAGGCTTATTTTGCATCTTTCGTCGCTCTCTCTGCCCCTCGCAGTTATGCAGAGCACCATTCTGCCTTTAATCCATTTGATTCCATAAGAATAAACGAAGACATGTATTTTTACACGTTTGGATCAAGACTGGTGGGACCGCCACGCTACTGGAGCTAATAAAAAAACTTAGCAGTGCACATTTAAGCGAATAAAAACAACCCCACTGTGTTCTCTGTCTTTCCAGTAGCCATGGGAACAGGTAAGAAATGGGATTCACTGAGCATCGATTGTTGAAATTGTTGTGACGATGATTTAATCAGTGAGCCTGGTAAGGGAAGTGAAAGGGAGAAATCCAGGGTAAGGACGAGGTCAGACCCAGCAGTTCGTGCCGTGTTTAAGCACGCCAAGATACTTTCCAAGTAAAACATTTTTCATAGTTATTTAAATGCCACATAATCACAACATTTATTTAGAACTGTTCGCCTGCTTAGGAGTAGCATGATATAAATATTCTGGTTCAGTCTGATTGATTTTGTTTCTTTTTCACAGCAATAGTCTAAATCAGCTGTTATACTGTAGAGCTCTTATTCTATACAGTAGGCAACCATTAATAAATAATTATAAAATATAATGTAGTTGCATAGATTCATTTAGTATGGGGCTGGGTTACCCTGCTTCTCCAAGCTGCCGACTGCAGAGATCCTGCCGCTAACTTTAAAGCTGCTCCTACAGGCGATCATATCTCTGAGGGGGAGAAAACTAAATGAAATCAATAAACTGGGCTTTTCCATTTTAGCCTCTGGAAGGACGTATCAGTGCAAGCATTATCACTCAACACTCAGGTGGTCTGTGTAATGAAGGGTCCTTGAAATAAAGGGACACTGAATCACCTGCTCAGATTTAAAAGCCAGGATGATTAGTTTGCTCTCTGGGACTAATGGTAGTAGCAGGTGTCCACAGACTGTGGGTGCCACATCTATTCATTAGAGGCATTAACACTAACCACACACACAGAGACAGACAGAGAGAGAACGCACTGCTCATTAGAACTATTCATTAACAACACTTTAGCTCCCCTTAAGCGCAATGACCATTGATTAGGCTTATGCATAATGATGGTGGTGAAACTGTTTAATTATCATAGCCCTCAGATTTTTGTTCACTTTGGTTTAGTTTTTTTATAGCACAATGTAAGCATTGTGCATTTTCTAAACGAATAGCAGCAGCAGATTCCTCAGTGGAGGGCTGGACTCGGCTCCAGCTACCCTACAAATAATTCAGCTCACAAATATGCTAGTTACAAAAAGAGCCCCCCACAGATTTTATATAAGACATGGCTACAGCTACTGTACCATCACCCAGTGGTTTCATAAACTGAAGGCTCAGCATTAGTGTTTTGGCTACCAGTTAGCTTTATCTATTTTATTTACTTGCTTCATGTTATATTTACTAGCTATCATGTTAGGATGAAAGGTTGAAGCTATCAGCTAACTAGCAAGCGTCGTTAGCAAGATGTCGTCACAGACCAAATGGGTGCAATGCACAGACACACATGTTTGCTAATACGTGCTAAGCAACAGCCTGATAAGTTTTGTTTTTAAAGTTTCACTCACCAAAACTGAAGGACAAACTTTCTGGACAGGCTGTACCACACAGCAAGACATAACCTATTACTTGACTAGCTGAGTAGGTACCAACTGGCTCTGGCTGCCTGGTTTGTATAGTATGTTCTTATGGTGCCAACTTCAGGTGGCCACCGGAGGATCCGCAGGTTTTGGCATGTGGTGTGGGCTACATTTTCAGCTCTGAAGGCTGCTGCTGCTGCTGGGATAACCTGAAGACAGCAACTGAGAGCCCTACAGCCAATGCAGGGAAATGGAAAATAAAGTTGCCCAATACATTAACTTTACTTATTAGTTTACACCTAGTTTGAGACCAGGTGGAGATGCTAATCCCTTTGGGTTTGTGTCAGGAAGGGCAACTGATGTTAAAAAAAAAACAGCCATAACAAATCAATTTTACACTCACATTCACACCTATGGGCAATTTAGAGTGACCAATTAGCCTAACCCCAGTAAGTGGGAAGTACCTGGATGGTTGTCTGTATACAGTATCTATACTGTATGTATCTATATATTATGTATTGCAAACAATTTGAAAGTAAAATAACTTTCTTCTGTTAATAACTGGTGGCAGCACTTTGTTTAATATTACATTAAGCAAATAAATTTTGAAAAGACTTTGGGTGAGAACTTTCCCTGATTTTGTCCATCACTCCCTTCAAGTTACAGTTACTGAGGGCATTTCTTTCTTCACATTATTGACAACCTCACCCACAGTTTACATCCTGTTTGCTTAATTATCTTAAATGATGCACTGATGTGTCGTATCAGTTTAACACATCAGCGCATCACCTAAACCCTTACTGACTGTGCCTACCAGTGGAGCAGGGCACCTACCAGCTGGAATATTGGTGGATCAATCCTGGACTCCTCCAGTCCATGTGTCAAAGTATCCTTGGGCAAAATACTGAACCCAGGGCTGCTCCAGACTGTGAGCGTGTGCTTAGGCATAGATAAAAGCGCTGTATGAATGTGTATCTGATTGGGTGAATGAGACTTGTAGCAGAAAGCGCTTTGAGCACTCAACTTGAGATAAAAAAAAAAAAGCCTGGTCCATTGATGTTGACCTCATGCTGACCTCACAAAAAGTTTGTTGGTTCACATTTCGACTCACACATCTTCAGTCATGCGGGAAAAAAATTACATTTATTTTAATTTAATCAATGAATTAACTAATTAAAAATGGCAACCTGAAAGGTTGCTTTGATCTCAGCCTATTATTTTAAGTTTGTGGTTGTTGATCATTTTCACTTGCAGAGAATACTACAGGAGCTGTCACATCAGGCCCATTAGGCTGGAATTGAGAATAAATACAAAGAAATCACAATGGCACACTGTGGATGCCATGCGATTTAAAAAAACAAAGTGTTTGAGGTCATAATCACAGCAGAAGAGGAGTTTTGGATAATACATTATAATAAAGTAATCAGCATGGAGGTACCCCAATCCAAGAATAAGGCAATGATGTCTTGACTCATCACTAATATGATGGGCTGAGGACATCATCATATTTTTATGCCTCTCTGTGATGACACTGCAAACCTTTAATGCTTGATGCAATTACAGGAGTATTGTACAAATACTGCTTTCAGTTCCTTCTACACTATATTGCCAAAAGTATTCACTCACCCATCCAAAATCACTGAATTCAGCCGTTCCAATCACTTCCACCGCCAATCACTTCTCCGTTTGGCATTTGGATGGACAAGTACTTGACAGTCGAGTGTGGTCGAGGGCAGAGGCAAGAGATTAACGTCTTGTCTCTGCTGGTGGGAGGATTATGGTTTGAAGTTCCTTTTCAGGAGTTGGACTATTTAGTTCCAGTGAAAGGAACTCTTAAGTCTCCCAACTTTGTGGGAACAGTTTGGGGATGGCCCCTTCCTGTTCCAACATGGCTGGGCACAAAACAGGTCCACAAAGACATGGATGAGCTAGTTTGGTGTGGAAGACGTTTACTGGCCTACATAGAGTCTTGACTTCAACCTGACAGAACACCTCTGGCATGAATTCGAGTGGAGACTGTGATCCTGACCTCACAAATGTGCTTCTGGAAGAATGGTTCCAATAAACACACTCCTAAACCTTGAGCAAAGCCTAATAGCTACTACTTTTGGCAATATAGTATATATGGAGGCCTAAACTCAGTAGAATGTGCCAGAAATGTCTCTGTATCGATAGATGTTATTTCAAGTACATCTTTTGATTTATTTATTTACTGTTCTGGACAGCTGCTGTTTAATTTAGTATTTGGGGTGCCTTATTATACTGCTGGCAAAGCTAAAAGAAGACCCCCATTTGTTGATGCACGCAGAGAAGCAGACCACAAATGTTCGATATTTGCACATCTAAATAGAGCCGCATGCTAAAGCGCTGATTAAATAGTGGGATCGTAGATTAATCTGTTAACAGCAGAACTTCTAGTGAAGACTTGAGGTCTGGTTTCTCAAGGTGAGTTGAACAGGCTTTTCAAACAATGTATTTGACGGCAAAATAAAATTAACTCATTTATTTTTAAACATGTCTTTGCTTGTCTCTATCAGAGAAATAGAACGGGGATGGGTGAGGGGTTCGATGTCTGCCTCTGTAATAATCAGACTGTTCCCGCTGAGAGAGACACACATCAAACAGAATGAGCAAGCATCACAGCGCTGAATTCCTTTTAATATTCCTTTACATGCAGACTATCAGCAGTCCACTCAGTAACATCCTAACAATATGAAGGAGGCTAATGTAGAGCAGTTCCAATCACACCAAAAATCAAATAAACATAATTTTTCTTTGTGAAGTCTACCAAAAAATGTTTAAAAGAGACATCTGCGCTAATCCGCTAATCTCTCTTTTTCCTGCCAAGGCTAGAAACTGGAAGACAATGCCAAAATGTTGTCATCAATCTTAAATTAAAAAGCTGTTGATATTTGAAGCTGAGTAAGTTCGACTTACACCAACAAAATGTCAAGAAGAAAAACAACAGCGACTATCAAGAGTTTGGCAAGAGTCGAAAATGCACAGACGACAAACATTAAACCAGTAATTCGTCCAAAATAAGCAACACGTTTTTGAGAAAGCAGCTGTGGCTCTGAGTTGTCAGCGCTGATATTTACATTACTTGTTGCTTTTATTTGAAAATGTGACTTCAGTGGAGTCTGGTTCTAAATTATTGAAAGTGAATGAAAGTGCTGAAACAAATGCATTTTATATCTCCGTATGAGAAAGAAACAGAAAACGTGTATAATAAATGTTTAAGTCTCATTAATATTTACATTAATCATACTTAATTTACATCAATCGAATAGTACAAAAGGGGGCATTTTTGTGAGAAATCATTTCCCCACATGAGTTTGGGCATCTTGGCTCAGTTAGGAATTATATTTTCTGCAGTGTTTTTTCTAACATAGTGCAAAAAAAGACTGTAGCACACATGATGCCCTCTCATTAACAGTAAATGCACAGGCAGGTTAAACACTGGTGAATGTCCGATCCAACTGATTTTAACCTATTATTTGCCATACTGACATAACCGTTGCTGACCATAAGCTGACCTCCCCAACCTTGTATGCCAATCTACCTTCAGCCTTACTCGGCACCCTTGATGGGCACTTATTGGAGAGACACGACTGATGAGAAAGCTCGAATAATTTGCGAGAAACTGTGGCCAATTATAATTGCTTCAGGAGGTTTTCATAATGACAGAGCTGAAATCAAAATCTCAAGACAGATCATTCATTTGTATGAAACCATACAAGGAAAGGTCTAGACCATAACTGCAGGGTAAAACAATTAATTTGAATGCAACGGCATGTCTTGTGAATAATTGGAAATGCATTCCTCCAGAAATGACAGTGTTCATTGTCACAGTACAAATGCTTAGATTTCTTTTTCTTTCAAGTTGGAGTCGCAAGCATTTCACGTGAAGGGTTTTAATGGGAAGTAAATATGCTGTCCTTTTAGTGAGTAGTTCATTACACTAGTGTGGGGCTAGGAGAGAACCCTGTCTAATATATAACAAGGAAAATAGTAGGTTACCTATGTAGTTAGTGCTTGTTCCCAGTTAAATGCTATTCAGTCAGATCGGCTCACCAAGTTGGGTTGTCCTCTGTCTGTCAGCTTAACAAGCAGTTCAGCACTGCTGCCCCTGACTGCCTTCCACAGATGAATGCCGCTCAGTGGTTGGGAAAATAATGTAAATTGTGTGAAAGTGTTCAATAGAAGAGAATTTATTACAATTGCTACTCGAATAGAATAGTGCAATGTTGCTGCGACCTTGTGCGTTGGTTGCTGTTTGACTAGAATTATCAGTTACCTAACAATGCTGTGGGGGAAAAAGGCTCTACATCACGCGTCCTGTAGATTTAACCTAACCTCAGAATAAATTATGATAAGGGACTGTTAAAAAACTTTCTTCATGATGTACAGTAGGAAAGACTATGTGGGAAAGTTCTTGACATTTCAGATAGCACAGGTTTACTCTTGGGTTTGATCGAAGTACTACCTAAGGCTACTGAGGGAAGAGTTAGAATGCTGAAAAACAGAAGAATGCATGTATATGCATAAAACATGGTGGGAGTGAACAAATCTCAGAAGATTACCTTGCTGTTGGTAAATATTAATAAGGGTAATCTCTAGACTCATTGCAACTAGCAGAAAGATGTGTAAATATGTGAGACGGCGAGGGGGAAGACGGGGAGAGATAATGAATATTGAGGAGAGTGAGAACAGAGAACAGCTGCTAAGACACAGACACAGATGGGTGAAGGATAACAGAGTAAAAACATACCATTGGTTTCATGGTATTTTAGAAATGCTTGCGACAGAAGAAGAAACGCTTTGGTTTGAGAGAGCCACGTACTTTTTTGAACTGACTGGCAATTACAGTAGCTTATAAATGCGCGACCAAAACTAAACTGCATTTTATTTATATGTAGATTAATATCTGATTCGTGATGCATGAACAAACCTATTAGAGAGTTTTATGCAAGTAGAGCACAAACCTTCCCTCCTAATGGGCTTGGATTTGAAACACAAATTGTAGAACTTTTCAGCACCACGTTATTTTTCATGCGTTGAAAGAATTCCTCATAATAAGTGTGTATGAACTATGAACTACAGATCTATTTAGACTAGCCTATCAGAAATGAAAATTAAAAGTGTCATTTTTAAGCTATTATCACATAATATCATGTCATGTGTTACCTATGCGATAAAAACACAACAGCCATAATGATTTAAATATATTTCACTGAAAATAAAAATGGCAAGAACAAACTGGAGCTGTTGGGGTTTATTACACAACCATGTATAACCATTACAACCAACGTCCTCACTGCCATATCATTTAAAAAACTGTCATAACCATCATATAAGGTGCAGATCTCTTGCCCTTGTCCTCTGTATGACCTCGGCTCCCTTTGTGCACCATATATCATCACTCCTGTGCCGTTTTACCATTTCACTGCTTCAAGATTCCCCCATGCTCCTTCAACAACCAGCAGGTGCTTGTCTCTGCTGGAAGTCTGCCCATATGCCAACGTTTGCCAGTTCTCATTCCCAGTTTTCAGTGTCACCCTTGAACTGTCACCAGTGTCCCATATAAAATACACACAGACGTACAGTTTAACAGTGTCAACAGTCACTAAAAGTCGCCCAAACTGGGAGCTCAAAAGGTCATCTGAACAGATATAGGTCAAAATTTACCTTAACAGCTTTAATGTATAGAAATTTGTAGCACCTGTACAACCGTATAGAAGGATGAAAGGTGTTTTGGCACGCTTAAGGAGAAGTCATCTAATTTCAAGCTAAATGCTTTTAGGGGTAGTTTTACTGCTGTCAAATGTCAAACCGGGTCAAATTTGTATGTGAGGGTTAAACTGCCTGCTCCGTTGGGAAAATCTAAGAAAATCACCTCCTGCAGCTTTATGCAGTACAAAAGATGTGTTATTGGACAAACAAATGGGTTGTGAAATAATTTTGTCAGAGATAATTATGAGTCCTTGACATGCACTGACATAATGCTGTGATATTTACCAAATGAGGTGCATGGTGATTAGTGATTTAGAACACTTGTTCATCTTTTTATTTTGCAATTCAGAATCAGAATAGCTTACCCTGGAGGCATGTGCTCCTCTTCAGCAGCTGGTTTATAGCTGTGGGGAAAGCCTGATGGATCATGCCCACTATGTGTAACATACACTGAAAACTGTGGGTCTCCCACTTTGCAGGTGCCTATAGCTCAGCGTTCTGAGCAAAAAACATTCTAATATCCCTAAAACAGAACATCATGCTGATATTTTGAACCTGTCCTCATATTATCATTTTTAAAAATATTTCCATGCAATGTATACTTTGTAGAGTATGCTGCTAACAGTGTGACCCTTAACTTTTCTGTGTTCTTTGTTGGCATCCTGCAAAATGTACTAACACAAGATAACCCAGTAAAATCAGCCTTCTGTTTCTGCTTGAGATTAAAACTTTGTCCTTTTTTGGGGGGAAAAATTGCAATCATTACTTCTATATCTCTTTTAGCTAAAAATAATCGAGTCTTCTTCTCAGAGGTGCTGACCAGCCTAATACACTAATTAGCTCAAACCTCTGGAGAACTGTAAGAGTCAAAAGAAATGAAAACAAATTCAACAAAATTCACACAACACCTTGCAGTGAAGCCGGGGACTTGCTGTGCTTGCTGGTGTGCAGTAGTTTGTGTGAATATCATTTCTTTAATCTCTCACTTTTTCTTTCAAATATGGATCAAAACATGCAAATCTCCGTCACGCACACATTCCCTGACGCAACGATTTCTCACTTTTTCACACCCTTTTCCCCTTTCCTTTAGAGACAGTAATCCCCAGCTGAAGCACTAATAGCATTAGCAGAGCATATCCAATCCCTTTATAGTATTCCGCCGGGGAGTTCAGACCTACACTGAGACAGACACACAGGGGGACTACATTACCCATACTGCTCAGGAGTTACGCAGTTTATTATTGATTAATGTAAACTAAAACAAATATTAAACACAAAGTAGAAAGGAATCTTGTATAAACTATAATTTATCAAGTGAAAAAAGACAGCACAGGGTTAAAAAGGCTAACTGTAGAACAAGGTAAGCCTGAAGTATTCTTTAGTCAGCTGTGTGTCAGTGTGAAATGGGGAGAGATCTGTAGATTATGTGAAAGAAACTGGAACAGAGAAGATTAAGAAAAGCTGCCTGTGTAGAAGCAGCCGGGTTTTCAGTATGTCCATCATGTTCTTATTCCCATGGCTTTCAATGCTGCTTTTTTGCACTACTGACACCAGCAATATTGGATGTTGAGAGCTACAGTATTGGTTGTAATTAATTAGGTTATGTTTAAACACCAACGTGGTTAGGTTTGGGAAAGCTTTGTGGCTTGAGTAGAATACCAAAATTAAGAACGATAACCCTGCACCTTGAAAAATACCCTGAAAGGATGCAAATGTGCCACCGTGTGTGGATGTGTGGATGTCCTGCAACAGTGCAACAGAAGTTACCATTACAATGATGCAAAGTGCTCTTGTGCAAAAGTGTCGGCTGTTAAAGGGCATGAAAGGCAAATGGGAAGGTAAAGTAAAAGTTGCACCCTTTGAAACATGTTGGTTGCAGCAGTGAAGCACAGCTTTTTGCGTTGTACACTTCAGTACCGTATACCCTTTAGCAATCAAATTTACCTAGCAACAGCAAGCTACTTTTTTTTTAAGCAACAAGTGTTTACCAGGGGTCAGTGGCTGGTTCCTAGGCCAGTATGACTAGTATGTGGGTGACTTGATTCCTCACAGTGTGAGTGTGTACATGATAGCTACAAAATAGCTAAAACCAGAAAAGGGAAATATGAGTATATGATTTAATATAGCACATGCTTGCATGCCTGTGTTGGTAGGTCCATAGAGCTACTGTATGTAACTACTTATATAAACATAATTGTTTATCCTGTTTTATTGCTTTTAGGCTGACATTAATTACCAAATGTCCAATACAAGTCTATTCCTGGTAGATTGAGCATGAATCGACCTCAAAATCCTTTATTTTGAAAGTGTGGACATTAAGGATGGATCCAAAGTCCTGTAGAGCCACAATAAGGCTCAAATTTGTGGGCTTTTAAGTTAAATTACTGTACAAATAGGATGAATTGCAAATCAGTTTAGGAAATTTTGGCTTGCTTTTGATGTGCCAGTGTTCATTGCCACGTTGCTCATGGCAACGCTCAGTAAATCAAATTTTGATTTGGCCAACCCGTTTATGACCAAATATGGGCGAAAGCTTTTGAAATGTTCATAATTTGTTTACTCATAATAGTTGTTAGTGTGATGTCTTATTTGTGAGTAATTCACATATTATTACACATTACATGTTATTACATGTACATATTTACTTTCCGTATGCACGACAGACCCCATTTAAAAACTTTTTAATGAAAAACATGCCGCGCATATTCATGTGTTCTTGAATGAATAAACAGCATGAAAGAATTAGAATCCAAAATTTCAAACTGGAATCATCATTCCTGAATTATTCATGTACTCACAAACAACGCACATGTATGCAAGGGCAAAGCGCTGCATGCATGCACATTTCTGCTTGTGTTTGCTTTTGTGTACTAAGAGTAAATAAAAGCAGACAAATAGGAGGGAAAGCTTAAAACATAATGCATGTGTTCAAGCAAACCTTGTTCCCAGACACATCCTTCTAAGGCAGAGCAGCACGAAGCCAACCGGTAGAGAACTTGTCTTCCTGCGTCCCAGCCTCTGTAAGCCAGCCTCCAAGCACTCTGCTTCTTGACTGCAGCTCCATCTCTCAGTCATTAACCATTGCTCACAGTGAGTCATTGCCTTAAAAACAGGCTGCAGTCTGCCACGGCATCAGCTCATAAGCAATCACTCTGCTGTGTAGTGTAAATATTGCTGTTTTCTTTCGATCGTTTTTGCATGCGTGCGGGAAAAGATGAAGATAATCGTGTAGATACGGGGAGAGGAGAAGTAAGCTAGGGAATTAGAATGGAAAGGAAGATGGGGGGGGGGGGGGGGAGGGGGGGGAGGGACAAA
>VOQJ01037664.1:0-14097 GCA_015052665.1 Apistogramma diplotaenia | reverse complement strand
ACCAAACCAGTATTACCAGCAACGTGACGGGTGCTGCAGACAGGCAGCAGAACAAAGTCAAAGTTACAATCTTAAGTAAGGGGGATAAAGTCATGTCTTCAGTGAGAGAAGGGCCGTCATCTTACTTAGTGCTGTGGATCTACGCTACCCCAAAAAAGGCCGCTGCTCGATTTTGTGTTGGTAGTAAAAATATTTTAGAGGTAGTAAAAAAAGGTTGTAAAAGGTAGTAAATTGAACTCTATGATTCCTGTATAAACCCTGTACAAGTAAAAAGTAGTCAGAAAAATAAATACTCAAGTAAAGTACAGATACCTTAAAAATCTACTTAAGTACAGTAACAAAGTATTTGTACTTCGTTACTTCCCACCTCTGGAACTATGTGACGATACTGTGAGTCCACCTGCTGGAAGGCTTAACCAAAGGTTAACAGGAAAGGGGCAAAAAGACAAAAGAAAGAATGGAATAGTCCAGAATTAAAAGCCCATTCAAATTTTGCAGTAGATTAAAAACACTCTTGAAAAATGGTCAAAATCACATGTCAGTTGGTTGACTAAATGGCTTGAACAAAGGAAAATCCTGTTAGTTTTGTTCAGGTATCAGCTTTAGTTGTCCATTGTGTTTCAAAATGAGATGTACTTGCTCTACTGAGTGATGGAGGTGAGCGGTATTCCATCTCTGAACCCTGAAAAGCTCTTTGGCTGCTCTGGTTTTTGCTTTGAGAACTGTTTTTGCAGCACAGGGAGGCATTTAGAGAGTGGTGGGGGTGCCAGAATGTTAATCTACCTGCTGTTTAACCATGTTTGTACCACAATGCAAGACTGATATTTTGATTTGGAGAGTAACACATTTAAATAAAAAAAAAACAGTTAAATATTGTGGAATGTTCAGGAATTGAAAAATAAAACTGAAAGTTATGGTTATTTTCTGAAAAGAGGAAAAAGCACCATTTCATCTGAGAAACTGCTCTCAGTACTGCTGAGAAACATGGCTATATGACTTTGACCTTCTGTGGTTTTGCTTCTTTTTACCCAAAAACATGATTAAATGTAAAACAAGTACAGCAAAACAACAGTGTACTCTAATATAGCTCATTCTGGCCTGGTTGACATGGCCAGAATAAATTGGTTACATTGAGATCTGTCAATTTTTCTGACGTTTTTTTCAATTGCTTCCTAATTATCTGTGGTGCTAAATCATAATTTTGCTTTAGCATAACAAATGAATGCACTGGGAAAGCAGGTCTGAGATTGGAAAAGTGTACTCTTTTTTTTTCTTCTTTTTTTTTAGTGTGTAATAAATCACCATATCACCACTGGTGGTTGTACACAAACCATCAATCAACAAATGAGTCAGGCAGGTTTAATTGGAGCTCTAAGATGACCAGTGACACAACAACAAATCAGCACTGCTAAAAGACACAGGCCTAGCATACTTGGAGAGCTCTTCTGGTTGCTGGGTAGAGTGAATTTCACCTGAATAGTCGGTGCTATCTTTAGCTCCTTCGACTGTTTCCACTTCTGCTGTCTTCCTGTGAGTAAGCTATTGAATTATCCATGAGGTCTTAGGCAAGCTGAAGAAAGGCAGGCAGTTAAACATAACACACTCTCAATTCGTTTATAGGAATAATAAAGACAGTCCCGTTATCTCCTCCTCCATGAATCAGTCATAAAGTTGGAGGAAGGACCCCCATCCTACCTCTACCACCACCATACCCCACCAATGTCACCCCTACCACCCCACTTTTTAATGACTCTTGCATTTGTAAGAAAAGAAAAAAGAAACACCAGGCAGGAACTGAAATCTTGGTTCTTGGAAACTCTAAAGCAATGGTTCCCAAAGTGTGGGCCACAGTACTGCAGGGGGCGGAATTCAGTTTGAAATTACTCACAAGTATGCACAAGAATACATTATATAAATGTATTTATTTATTAAAACTAAATTAAATCTGGTAATAGCAGGTGGCTAGTTTGTGCTGTTACTCAATACTCTGACCTAAATTTACTGCTCTTATATTGAAGTTTGTGTCCCAGTGGCAAGTGGGTTACATATTGGCATTCACACTTTATGTATGACTGAGTAGTATCAGCAGTTTATACCCAACATCCTGTGTTATGTTTTTTGAGTCAAATTTTCAAGGAAATACATCACTTTCTCTTGTATTTTAATGAGAGTGAAGGCTGGCTTCTAGCCAGCCACAGCAGTCAAACAAAAATCATCTCAGACCAGCTACAAAATCAAGATTAGTGAAAATTATGCCAACTATAGAAGCTGACCACTTTGCTATTTTGGATTCTGTCAATTCCGCTATTGTAAAGATGTAGAAAATGATTTTTTTTGACTAGAAAATGCACACATCTGTTAATATGTCAAACCATTTTGAGATTAATATAATCAAAGACTTTGAAAAGCTTTTCTAGTAGTCCTTAATGCAATCAGTGGTGTTTGCTCTAAGTAATTGCCACATACTGTATAAAGTTATCTTAGTCCCACCTGATTTTAATCTACTCCTCCCACTGTGTTCCTGCTCATACAACATTCCTAGATTTGTTTTTCTGAGGCATTACGGTGACTTACAGCAGACATAATCCTCACCCAATTACCAGCTAGTCGTATCACCTCCTTTTGAGTAACAATTGGCATTCCCTTGGCACTCCTGCTTGCTTATAAACCCCTTACTTCTCCTCAGCATCAGCTGGTCGTGATATCTAATTCCCTGATGGTTTGAAACAGCAGAGGTGGAGGAGTTGGCTGAGGCTGGGAGGGGGTCTCACTTGGGATAGGGACTGCTGGGTGTCAGCTCTATTGTTTGGGGCTTGTTAGAGAGATGGGGTCAGTTGGGTGGAGAGCCCCAGTTAAGCCCCTCTCTAAAGCCAGCTCTGAGCTAATAATAGCAGCGTTGCTCCAGATATAGAGGCCACAGGTCTGACGAGTCATTGAAATTTAACCGTACACAGACTCTGATATAGAGACACATAAGTTCAACTCTATCCCCAAGCCACCTTATAGATTAATAAGATATCTATTTGTGCTCATGTCCATCTGTCTTGTATGTTTAATTCATCTATTTAGTCTGGCTGATTTGATTAATGTGGCGTTAACTGTTCCCTGTTGTCCTTGTCCTGACTAATTTTATCTTTGTGATTTAATTAATGGATTTGAATTGTTGCATTACCTCAGAATGTAAAAAATTGGAATTTTTAATGCAATACTCCAGATTCAATTGAAAATTTTCTTAGGAACAAAAATGCTATGTGGAACATAAACGAATCATTATGAAATGAATTGACCATTAACTTTCACTGTCATTTTACACTATATTAACCAAACTTTTAGACACTAGATATCCAAAATTTGGGCATAATGTCCATGATCTAAGACTTTGTGTGTTTTCTTTTTCAGCTGGAGATGGAGAAGCTGCAGCTCCAGAGTCTAGAGCAGGAGCACCGCAAGCTGACAGCGCAGTTGAAGGATGAGCGTGAGAAGAACAAGCATATTGTCATGATGTTAGTTCGTGAGTGCAAGCAGCTTGCCACACGGGTGGTAGAGGAGTCACAGCGCTTTGATGAGCTCCAGGCTCGTCTGGATGAGGAGAGTCGCACCACTGGACGACTCCAGGAAGAACTGAGCACTGAGCGCCAGCGCAGCCAACAGATGGAGGCGAAGATGGAAAAGCAGCTGTCAGAGTTTGACACAGAGCGTGAACAGCTGCGTGCTAGGCTGGGTCGTGAGGAGGCAGAGAGCCTGAGTCTGCGGCAGCAGGTGGAGCAGCTCAGGACTGAACAGGGTGATGGAAAGGATGGAGCTGATCTGTCTACTGCTGGTAGACCAGAATCTACTGCCACCAGTATAGCACCCAAACCTAAAGCTCTGACGTCTGTTTCCGTAGCTACAGATCCGATTAGTTCTCGAACAGCATCTTGCCAAACGGACCTGCCCCCAACAGAGGTAGAGGGTCCTAAGAAGACCCCCCTCACTATACCTGTGAAACCGACACCTGCCAACTATGTTGGCCTGAGCCTGCCAAAGACGACTGGCCGAGGTATTGTCCATAGCAGCTCAGGAGGACTGACACAAACAGAAAATGGCTCAGAGGGCAATGCACCCCACTGCTTACCCAGCGGGGTCAGTCCCCGTGTCCAGGCTGCCCGCTACAAGTTCCAGGAACAGGACCAAAATGGCACGGCATCCCAGAGTCCTCCAGCCCGTGACCTTTCTCCCACCAACCGTGATAACTTTGCTGCCAAGCAGCAGGCACGCCACACTGTCACGCAGGTCCTCTCACGCTTCACCAGCCCTCCTGCAGGAGGGACTGGACCCCTGCGTCCAGGCCTGCCCCATTCTGCCTCAGAGGGAGGCCCTTTTCCCAGTCGCCTGAGCCACCCCATTGGCCTCAAGTCTCCCACAGTGGCCAGGATCGACCGGGGCAACCCTCCTCCTATACCTCCCAAAAAGCCAGGGCTTTCCCAGACACCTTCTCCTCCTCATCCACCCATCAAGGGGGTGGGGGACAGCAGCCGCTCCTCTGGGGCTGGGCTGAAACCGGCCACACCCCAGCTGCCGCCCAAACCGGCCTTGGACCTGGTCCCAGCCCTGACGGCCTCTCAGGTGGGTGCCTGCCCCCCTTACCGCTCCACAGGGCCAGGCCGGGGCCTTCAGCGGCATCCAGAAGCAGCATGTTCAGAGTGCCCCCCAGTCATCAGCTCTGCTACCACTGTCAGTAGCCCCTCCTCCATAAATCCCCCCTCCACCTCCTCCTACATTAGTGCTCCATCCTCCTGTAGCTCCCGTTCCTCATCAGGCAGCCCCCTGGCAACAGCATCAGGTAAAGGGGCTCCTCTTTGCTGCATATCCCTCCAGTTCTGCCCACTGCCTCTATTCTTCATCTGTCTTTCCAAGGTGCTAGCATAGCATAGCCTAGCCTAGCATAGCATACCATAAGGATCAGATCAAAATGAAACTACATAAGCAATAGCACATGGGTCAGTTCAGTTTATGTTCCTGTCCCTCAAGCCTAAATTTCCTTACGAGATCCAATGCTACTTACTTGCTGCATTTTCTCTCCACTTATCTCTCCTTCTCTGCTTTTAAAATGTCCGTGCCCTGGGCATCTTTTGTCTCCCAGGTTGTCATGCTAGCCATGTCACTATCACTATCAACAGCAGACATTTAGAACATGGCACTAGCATTTGCCTGACTGTTCCTCAGAGACGAGAGGTTTACAGAAGGAGAATTTCAGGGTGAACTGGGACAGACCAGCTACCCCTGGTGCTACCATATGCTCATATTGGTTTCTTGGTCTTTCTAAAAGTAACCCCCCCATCCTCGCTGAAGCTGATGCCAGAGGCTGCTCTCTCCTTCCCTTCCCCTTTTCCATCCTCCAATAGCATGCCACAACTACTCCACTTTCTGCAGTCTTTCCTGTTTTGGCTTCCATTAACTGGTCCGACTGATCATTTGTCATTGACTACACTCACTCTGTATGCAACTTAATAATTTTGATATAAATGTTAGCATTTATATTCACTTTGTAAGGTGATTTTGATGCTACGGTTGTTTGCACTGTGTGGTGTGACTAAAGGTAAATACAGTGTAGGTCAACTTGGGTATTATTTTGATGGTTAGGTACAATATTTCTCTATTGTCTGCCTGCTGATTGTCAGATTTGTACGACTTCTAGTAATGTGTGTTGTGTTCCAAAATATTACAAAGGATATACCAAAAGCTACAAAACCATAATTCATGAAAAACTGAAATTAAGATACTTGTGAAAGGTAAATAAATATGTTTGCATATTTGCAAGTCCTGTTCTATATATTGTATTTTAAAATTATTAAATTGTCTATTGTGTGTTTTGCCAAGAGCAAAATACCTAAAATTGAATGGAAAACAAATCATTAAGAATGTGGGACGGCAATGAAAAACCTATGTCGTTATAGCCATATCTTGCTTTTTGAGAAAAAATCTGGTTCAACACCTGTGTTGCCAACCTTTATGAAACTCTTGCACTCGATTGCATCATATTCCCCCGTAGAAATCTGACAAAGCTGTGGAGTAGTGTGACGGAAATTTTTCCACATCTTAGACTTATTTTCACAGTCACATGCTAAACCATGAAGTTAACTGTCAGACATGATTCTGTAGCTTTTGTTCTTATCCTACTTTTGCCACCAAATCCACAAAAATTCCAACCAGAACAACTGCTGGGGTCATGTTCTTGAGATTTGGTCCTGGACCTTTCCTTTACTCTTTTAATTCTGTTTCTTTTTGTCTGACACACTTCAGCACTGAAAAATTTCACTCTGACTTTCTTTAGAGTGCTTTTAACCCACACTGTTCAGAAACTGCCACAGTAAAACATGGTAAAAAGTATGACTATAAACTGACCCAAGCCTTTAGATAGTGGTTGTAGCGCAGTTGTTGGAGTTGGTAATTAGATTTTTTTCTCTTCTTCACTTCATGTGTTTGTCTGTTTGCTGTGCTTAATTATTTGAAATAAGTCTGTTGTTTTAAGTGTCCTACTAAAAATGTATACATATACTTCACTAGGTGAATGTTCTGGGTCACTGATGGTACTTAGAGATCTGTCTGTCTATCATGTTGCTGTATATTAATCAGATGTGATGATTGGCTCTTTTGTAGAGACAGCTTTACAAATTGTTTAAATTACAGGCATTTTTAGTGGGCTTCTGTGGCCTGAAACACACCTGTAAGGAGGCTTTCAGTTTAGTTTGCATTTTTCACAGCAGAATAACAAATTCAGCACAAGAAAATGTGAAAAATATGAAGCTACAATTACCACTTCCCAAACTCTTTTTAACCCTCTGGTGGACTAGAGTTTAAAAACTGTAGGTGGGCGCTTGCCTTGGAACCGGAAGGTTGCTGGTTCGAGTCACCGTCTGAGCGCATGCTGTCGTGTGTCCCTGGGCAAGACACTTAACCCCACGTTGCCTAGTGTGAATGTGGTTGTGTGAATGGTGACGGTGGTGGTAGGCGCAAACTGGGAAACTGGCAGCCATGCTTCTGTCAGACTGCCCCAGGGCAGCTGTGGCTACATTAGTAGCTTACCACCACCAAGTGGGATTGAGGTGTGAATGAATAGTGCATAAAATTGTAAAGTGTCTTTGAGTGTCTAAAAAAGCGCTATATAAGACTAATGCATTATTATTATTATTATTATTATTATTATTATTATGTTGTGCTGCAGAGATTTCATTAAACATTTATTTGAAATTCAAATGTCCAAAGACATAGCATATATATACTAGAAGGTTATGGCATAAAGGGACATGAAATGAGAACCAGAAGCTGTTAGAATGCTACTACACATGTAATCCCAGCGAGAGGGGTTAAATGAAGAAGCTCTGGGACCTATGGATTCTTCAAAACCCAACATCCAAACTGACAGAGAAGCAAATTATAGCTCAGTGTTCCAACATATGAAGGAAGCAACTGCTTTCGCAACTAGACATTGACAAGGTGCAACACAAATAGCCAGGACCACAGGTCAGGTGGGAGGTTTCATCATCCCCACACTTCGAGATTGGGTATTAAGCCCCAGTATTAACAACTAGTATGCTGACTACCACAGCAGTTGACCTGAAAGATAAGATCATGGATACGAAGGAAAAATAGACCCCCTGATGCTAACTACCAAGACTATGTAAAGTGACCATCACTGAAACCAGTTGATGTATACCACAGCAGCAGTAATCCTTGAAATGCTTGGCTATAAGATGAAAAGCCACAAGAAGCAGTACCCTCCATGGAGGTAAGTTAGCCAACTATCAGAGTTGCAGAAAGGTGTTATGAAGAAAGCAGTGCCTAAGAAGTACAACAGGCTTTCCATACCCGAGGCTTTTTAGAGACTGCCAAGCGAAGACTCACAGTCTTGACTAACCACCTGAAGTGGGATACCAAAGAGATATAAGCTAGGAGAATAAACCAGATGTTCTCCACCAAACCATCCAATGTGTACTCTCAGTGGCAGGGGAACAATATGAGAATAGCACCCCCATCAGGGATGGAAATGGAACAATACTGGAAGAGCATATGGGAGAAGGATGCAACGCCAATGCTCAGTGGTTAGTGGATCTAAGAGCAGACTACAGTAACCTCCCTGAACAAGCACCAGTAACCATCACAGTGGCAGACATTTAGGAAAGAGTGTCAAACACTAGAGGCCAACTTCAAGCCAATTGCACAAGTCCCCATCAGGTGCGGGATTAACTAAGGAGATGCTCTGTCCTCTCTGCTGTTCTGCCTGAATCCTCTCAGCCATATCATCAACAAGACTGGCTATAGATATCGACTATGAAATGGAGCAACCATCAGCCACTTTCTGTACATCAAGCTGTATGCCAGGAGTAAACGAGACATTGATTCACTGATCCACACCACTAGTATCTACAGCAGTGATATTGGAATGTCATTTAAACAGGAGAAGTGTGGCTGGATGGTAACAAAGAGAGGGAAGGTAGTCAGAACTGAGGGAATTGTACTACCAGAAGGCAACATTGCTGACATTGAGGACAACTACAAATACCTTGGAATCCCACAGGCAAATGGAAACCATGAAGATGCCACTAGGAAAGCTGCAACCCCCAAGTACCTACAGAGAGTATGGCAAGTCCTGAAGAATCAGCTGAATGGGAAGAACACGATCTGTGTAATCAACACATACACCCTGCCAGTTGTCAGATACCCTGCTGGGTTAATAAGCTGGCCAAAGGAAGAGATGGAAGCTGCTGAGGTCAAGACAAGAAAGCTCCTTACCATGCATGGAAGGTTTCACCTCAAATCCAGCACCCTGAAACTGTATACTAAGTGGAAGGAAGGAGGCTGAGGACTGGTGAGTGTCAGAACCACTATCCTAGATGAAACAACAAAGATTACATCAGAATACATCAGGAGCATGTGCTTAGTGAGTACCTCAGGCAACAGAAACCCGAGAAAGTATGATGTTCTACCATCATGGAAGGACAGGTCTCTGTATGGTATGTATCACCGGCAGATTGAAGAAGTGGTTGATATAGAAAAATCCTACTACTGACTGGACAAAGCTGGACTAACAGAGAGCACAGAGGCACTAATCATGGCAGCACAGGAACAAGCTCTAAGCACAAGATCGATAGAAGCTGAGGTATACCACACCAGGCAAGACCCCAGCTGCTGGCTGTCCAAAGATGCCCCTGAGAACATCCAGCATATAACAGCAGGGTGCAAGATGCTGTGCAGGGCATACATGGAACACCATAACCAAGTGGCTGGCACAGTATACAGGAACATTTCTGCCGAATATGACCTAGAAGTCCCGAGATCAAAATGGGATACACCCCCAAGGGTGGTCGAGAACAACAGAGCTTAGATCCTGTGGGACTTCCAGATACAGACAAACTTGTGATGACTAACCAACCGGACATCGTTGTGGCGGAAAAAGAAAGGAAGTAGGTCGTAGTGATAGACATTGCGATACTAAGTGATGACAAGATCAAGAGAGAACATGAGTAGCGTGATAAATACCAAGGGCTCAGAGAAGAACTTTAAAGGATGTGGAAGGTGAAGCTAACAGTGGTCCCAATGGTAATCGGAACACTTGGGGGCAGTGACCCCAAAGTGGGACAGTGGCTCCAGCAGATTCCTGGGAACAGCTAAGTTACTGCGCAGGACCCTCAAGCTCTCAGGCCTCTGGTAGAGGACCCGAGCTTGGAGGACAAAGACTGCCTTTAGGGGTGAACTGGGATTTTTCTCCTTAATTGAATTTATGGGTTGGAATTTTCATTTGACAGCATGCTTTGAAAAGACATTTATGTAGACATTTACCAGTTTTAGAGCTTGAATTACTTGGTAACAAGGGTTGTATCTTAGATATTACAGTTAACCTCAAAGGCTGAATTAAGTGGAGCCTATGAAGCCCCAGATTCCTGGATAAGCCAGAACAAAACCTCAGGATGTTTCTTGACCTGTTTACGGTTACTCCCACAATCCCACTATAATCATTCTGATAGCTTTCAGAATGTTTAGATTTAATTAGATCGGTAGAAGCCAAATTGATGGTTTATTTTAAAAAGTTTGATTTCTCTGGTGACAAACAGCACTTAGCAGTTCCAGACACACTCTGATATTAAGCACAGTCAACATCCTGGTATGAGGTGAGTAATTTAAAATTGCACATATTTAAGAAGCTGCCAGGTCACTAATCAGAATTAGCAATTGGCTCTGGCTGATGGAGTCAAACAACAGTGATATTTGTTTATGTGAAAATCCAGTATTCTGATATATCTGTCAGCATTTTTTTTCTTTTCAGACACGATTATGTAGTTAGTGTAGCTATTTCTATACGTTCTGTCCAACTCTGCTTGGATCAGGTGGTTGTTGTTGTCCAATATACCTGTTGCCAACAGGGAAGCTGGAGCATCAACACTAATAACTTGGTTTAACTTGTTTTTTTTTTTCTTCTTTACTTTTTCATTTTCATTTATCAACCAATATAAAGTGCAGATGCTGATTGCCAAATGGCTAATATCCACCTGTCGATAAATCAGTCAGACTCTAATCAGACTTCACTTGCTGGCAGTTTTCTACAGTTAGCCTAGCTGATTTCTGTTTAACATAGCTAAAGCTAGGCTTAGTAACACATACATTATATTGCCAAAAGTATTCCCTCATCTGCTTTCACAAACATGTGAATTTGAGTGGCATAACATTCTTAATCCATGGGGTTTAATAGCTCTTATGAAGCTGGCTTTCCACAAGGTCTGTTTAAAAAATGTGATCATTCTTTCAGAAGTTCATCAAGGATCTAGCCAGAAAAAAATTACAGCCTGGGATCTCCCTGGTATCGGATGACCACTTGATAGTGCTAATAGCTGCGCCTGCTTGCTAATTATGGTAATTTTGAACTGCATTAAAAACAGTACTGCACAGCACCAGTATGTCAACCGCAGGCAGTTCTTTGACACCAAACTCGCTCACCTGTCTCTATGGACCTTGCTTTTTGCACTTGGGCACAGTCATGATGGAAGAGGAAGGGGCCATCCCCAAACTGTTTACACTTAGTTAGGAGAATAACACTGTCCCACATTTCTTGGTATACTGAAGCATTAAGAGTTCCTTTCACTGCAAGACTGCAGAAAACTGCAGAAAATCAACCCCACACCATAATCCCACCTCGACCAAACTTTACATTTGACACAGTGCAGTCACACAAGTACTGTTCTCCTGGCAACTGCCAAACCCAGACTTGTCAGATGGAGAAGCGCAATTCATCATTCTAGAAGACACGTCTCCACTACTCTGGCAGCGTGCTTTACACCACTGCATCCAAAGCTTTGCGTTGCACTTGGTGATGCACAGGAAATTTCACAACTGGACTTGCACAGCTGGGATGCTATGACAGTACAACACTGGAATTCACTGAACTCCTGAGAGTGACCCATTCTTTCACAAATGTTTGTAGAAACAGTCTGCATGCTTAGGTGCTTAGTTTATGCACCTGTGGCCATGGAAGTGACTGAAACACCTGAATTCAATGATTTGAATAGGTGAATGAATGTTTTTGGCAATATAGTGTAATTTGTTAGCTTAATCTGATGCCTTTGCAAAACAGAACTGTCTTGATGGACGTCACAGTCAGATTTTACTCACAGGTTCCTGCTGTTAACTGTGCTGTTTATATTTCCTCCAAATTCTTCCAAAAGTATCTTTAAAACTTCGGGTTCTTCACGAGAATTTAGAAAGAAGAGTTTGAACAGTTTTTTGGTTCCACAACACAATTAGTTTACAACATTTACTCCATGATTAATTAATCTACTGCTTCTGTTTCTGTCTTGAAAATGTTTAACTACTTCAGCCTCCCACCTTGCTCATGTGTGCCGCTCTGACAAAGGAGTCTGTACTATTGAATGTAATAAACTCAGATATGCTCTCCTTCCCTTCTACTTTGTTACACCCTCAGCACTTGTAGTTGTTTCTTCTCCTGATTTTCTTCCTCCCAGTTTAACCTGTCCTGCTCCTGCTCCTCCTCCCCTTTGCAGGCTGGTGTCCCTCCGTAGTCTCCTCTCTAAGTGGCGGTGGCCCTGCTGCCCTGGACAGCGGGCGACCCCTGCTCCTCCAAGCTGCTTCCCAGGGAAATGTCACTTTATTGTCAATGCTGCTTAACCAACCAGGACCGACCACCAACGCCATCACCACTACCACCACCACCACCACCACCACTACATCCATCAGTACCACTTCTACCAACTACATCACCTCTATCACCACCATGGAGAACAAATCCAGTAATCTTAATCAAAACCATGACCTCAGCCACAACCAAACCTCTGCCTTGCTTGCTGCTGCTCAGAATGGACACACAGGTAAGTGAAATTTGACCCACGAGTCCTGGTGTTTGAATTTGATTTACTAATAACAATTAATACTTTTTGCAAGAAGTAGATGGATGTTATTTATAGACTTGATTAAAGATTATGTTTACTTATTGGCAATGTAATCCTAATGTGAGGGCTTTTGAATAGCTGACTGGCTGATTGATTTATTGATTCTTAAGAGTAGACTTCATCAACTACTGGATCAACTATAAACAGAAGGTGATACGGTAAAATGAAAACAAAGGATTTACACAGAATTGATTGTGCTGAATGTCTGATTGTGATACAGTTTGCACACTTTCTTAATCAACCTCCACAAATTAAGATTTAACTCTTAGTGACTTAGTTGCCTCCTTTTCCCTGTTTCATCTGAAAGTAGAAACATGATTTAGTTGTGACATTACTTTAAGACTGTAAGCCAGTTTAACCACAAAATCTCCTTGTATTTACTGCAGCTTATTCACTCTGCTGGAATGCAGCTGCAGCTAGTAATTTCAGCTAAATTGAACATGATTTTGTCTTTTTTCTGTTCTGCCTTGTCATGCAGCTTTACTGATGGTGTAATTATGAAGTTTATGTGTTACATTTTACATCATCTGTCAGGTTATGGCAGTCAGAGGAACTTGCAATATGTGTCATATTGCAACAATAACAGTGGTATCACTATACCGGGATAGCAGTACCTTTCAGAATAATTTTCTTCTATATCACAATGTTTGTGTAAATGTGAAGAAAAGCTCAAATGTATTAATTCAATCCACTGTGGTGGTGGTGTTCATTTTCAGGTGGTTGCCAGTTGCCAAATGTGCTTTGACAGATTTGCATTGACATTGGCATTCTCACATGCGCTTCAGAAATTGGAAAAAGACATCTCACCAAGTGTGATTGAGGTGTGAATGAATGATGCACGAAATTGTAAGCGCTTTGAGTTCTCTGTTAAGAGAAATAACGTATATATAAACGTATATATGAGGGTGACTGGACAAGCGCATAGTTGAAATCGTTGGCATTTGTCATTATTATTATTCACTATTCTTTTTCTTTGTTCGGTCGGGATCGTAAATTTGACCCCCTGAACATATACAAAAACTCACCATTTTCACTCCAGAGGTCAAGCCTGGCAAAAAATGTATTTTTTTCTTGTTGCCACGAGCAAACTCTCAAAGGGGACTCCACAGCACCCCCGAAAAATTCATTTTTCGGCCTCCTATGGGAGAGGCCAACGTCAACTTGACCTTAGAACCACGTAATTTGCGTGACACAAGCAAAAAATCCTCTTGGAGCACCCCCATACAACAAACAGGAAGTGAGCAATGGTGGCTTGAACTTTGACGTTTTTGAAATCAGTGATGACGCACACCTACTATTTGAACGAACTCCTCCGAGTTGCGTTCCACCTAGAGACACCCAAATGGCTCAGCATAATCTACACAAGTAGGGCATCAAAAGTTATTCGGCATTTTATAGAATACGTAACGGTCTCCTGACTAGAGGGCGCTGAATTTGACGTTCATTTTTGGCTCAAAACGTGAAACTCTTTGTGCAATAGTTTGCACAATCTTGGCCCGATCAGCCTATAAATTTAATAACTTATGTAGAGACCAAGCCTGAACCAAATACTACAGACCCAAGTCTATACCTGCAATTGCGCCACCTAGAGAAGCAATCAAAAATTTGTATGGAGGTCTACAATTTTATTTCTCTACATCATCCTGATCAAAAAAGCCAT
>VOQJ01037663.1:26000-44028 GCA_015052665.1 Apistogramma diplotaenia | reverse complement strand
GAACAAAAAAAAAAAAAAAAAGAAATCTGGACAAGTGGAGGATAAAATTAGAGGCAGACCTAAAAATCTACCTACAGTAGATGAACAGTATCTGAAAGTAATGTCCTTAAGAAATAGGAAAAAATCTAGCCCTTCAGTCGAGCCATCTACTGTTCACTGAAGCCTCATTAGAAATGGAGTCAGTGGCAGGGTGGCTGTCAAGAAGCCAGGGAAGCGAGGAAAGGCTGAGGTATGCCAAATTATACAAGAACTGAACTGAAAATCAGTGGCAACGAGACTGTTGGAGTATCCAAATTAGAAAATTTTGGTTCAAATTGTCAACAATGTATACAAAGGAGGTTAAGAGAAAGGAACAACAGCGAGCCATCTGTAAAACACGGTGGAGGCTCTGTCAGGGTTTGGGGATCTTGTCAACGTTTATGTAATTATTATGAACACTGAAAAGCACAATTCAATTTTGATCAACAATGCAGTACCAGCTAGAAAACATCTGATTGGCAACAGCTTAATTTTTTTGGCATGACAATTCAGTTTAATAAAATTTTATTTATCTACCACCAAATCACAACAGTCATCTTAAGGTGCTTTATATTGTAAGGTAAGAACTATAGGGGAGAGTGGGGTGGTTTGTGCCAGCGGGGAAGTTGTGCCACCCCTGTTTCTAGGGAACCATAGAAGAAATTTGTCATGTGACTACACGTTTTTGGAGAGTAAGCCATTTTACTCATCCTGCATAGAAGAGAGCCTCATTGCGAGAGATAATGACATTTAATTTCAAAAAAGTGTTTTTTGCCTTACAAAGTAAAATTTCGAGGTTTAAGGTTTTTTGAGTGTTGTGTCTGAACAGTTATAGACAAGTCTGAAAACATTTTACAAATGTTTTAATGAGTCTATACAGCTCATATTATGTTGGCTCAAAACTGCTGGATAATCCATTTTTTTCAAAAATAGTGGGGTCAGGGTGATTTGTGGCAGAGGGCCTGGGGTAAGTTGGTGTTGTTATGCATGTTTATAACATGGAACGACATGTTATGAGCATATCTTCATGTGGCACCCCCCCATATACTAGATTTCCATTTATGTTTGCACATGTCAATAAATTGCTGCAACCTTTTCCAACTTTTCAAGCAAGATATAACAAAATGAGGGGTGGCTTTGATACTTTTGTACTGTACTGAACTAAGTATGTACTTAACTGAAGTAATGTTTAACTTTTACATTTTTATATTTTGTGTCTTTATCTGGCAGAATTAATTACATGCAAGGCTTGAGAGTAGACATAAATTTTGCTTATATAAATATAAAAACTTAAGTGAAACTTCTGAACTCTTAGAGGTCTTACAGGCCTCCTCATTACAGTCATCTTAGATATTGAAATGTCCATTTACAGGATAACTTGTGCAACTTCAAACCGCTGCTAAGGACTGCACAGCAGGTGTGAAGTAGTGTTTGGAGTGGGCTGTGAGTGCTGCTTCTGCAGACAAACTGCATGGCACAGGCAGAGACAGGATCATCAAAGCTAATGATTGTGCAGATTTTTTGCCTACAGGCTAGCGACAATTATGCCTGATTACAAATAGCAACTTTAAATGTTAAATTGGGTTATCATTTTCCATTTATTTAACATATAAATCGTTACTTTTATATGGTGAATGTTATTGTTCTGAATTGTTTGTGTTCATTAAAAAACTTTGCGTATTTGTGTTTTTTCCCCGAGTTTATCTATTCAGGCATATCTTAGAACAGTTTAAAACGGACCTTCGCCTTTATAAAGAGTTTCTTCTTCTTTCGAACCGTCTCAGTTGTCGGTGAGGCCGGCGGGGCGGATCCCACACAAGAGTGCAAGAGAAAATAAAGCAACACAACAATAATAACAACTTGGCCTTTTCGTACTTTTCGCTACCGAGCTCCCCTGTGGATTTAAAACAGAAAGGTGGGTGAACCGGGAGCCGCTGTATCGAGGCAACGCGTCTCCCGGCGACCGGCTGGTGGCTAGCACGCGCTGGTGTAGCTATCGGATGCTAAGTCAGTGGTGTGTGCTAGCGGTAGTGCGGCCAAGGCCATTTTATCAAACCGAGGGGAAGAGACCTGCAAGCTGACCGCACTGCCGGGGGAGCCCAGACTTGCTAGCAAGTGTTATAGATTTACAGCCCGAGGCCTGGATAAGTTTTATTAACAGGTTGAAAGTGTGGAGTTTAAAAAACGATATCCTTCAAGGCTACGCAGTTTGGATTAAAGTTAGCCGGTTGCTATTGGAGAATAGTTTGGGGGGGCCTCGGGTTTTTGTGTAGCACGCTTATTGTGTTACGAAACTTCACTTAAATTACAGCTACAGTACATGATCTCTGGTGTATGCAGCTTTAATAGCGCTGTGTTACCTGGGCTGGCTTTTTATAGCTCTAGTTATATTATTTATTCACGACGATATTTCGTGAAAACATAGTTGACTTTTTATATAGCCTGTACCTCGGAAGCTTCACACTGTACACAACCGATCACCATCTCTCCATGGAACGGGCAAGGGAAACTTTCCAGAGCCTTCAGTTGATCTCTCAAATATACCCACGCAGCAATCACTGCATCCAGACCCCTGTCATGTACCTGTCGTTATCACGTTTGACAACAGAGTGGCAGCAGCAGCGTGTTAAAGAATTCTGCTCTATATGTTGAAGCAAAAACAAACATACAAAAAAAACTGTAGGTTCCCGCTCCCCATATGTGACTTTGCCGGTCTGCTTTGGTTTTTGTGATCTCAAATTAATATTAAATCTTTTGGTTGGACTCCATGTTTTTAAATTTATTTTGAGCTTTTCTTTTCTGTCTCTCTGGGGTTGCAGTGATACATTTTCTCTCCTGGTACCATTTATTAATACAACAGCTGAGTATCTGCTTATACAACTATCAGTGCAGTTATAGTGCTGAAATATAACTTAAGACCTGTGTAATTTGCTGCTTGAAATTTAATTCAAGGTAACACGAGGCCTAAGCTTGCTGTGGTACTAAATGCTGAGTCAGGGGCCTGCTGTGGCTGTTTGTCTGCAATGCATACTGATGTAGAAACTTATCAGCACTGATACTCATTTAAAGGATCAACTTGGTGCATCTTCTCTAAGGTTTTAAGCAAATCTAATAATTTAACCTGAGATGATTGGCAGGTTAATCATTAATAAAAATATTTAGTACCATTGGCCCAAATCAGTGACATAATTCCATGTGATGCACAGATGGTTTGGAATAGTATGTTCTACTTAATCGTTATTTTTTAATAGGTGAAAATATGTCTTTACTGCCACCAAAAGCTAAAGTTTAACATTTTCATTTCTAGATGCCCTCAGCAATGAATGCAAATAGGACAGTGCAATCTGCCAGCCCAGATGTGGGATCCGCTCCAGGGTCAATGGGCAATCTTGCACTTGGTGGACAGTCTGAAGTTTTGAAGCAAGTCCTTGTTGTTATCGAAAAGAAGGTCCGCAACATGGAGAAGAAAAAGGTGAGAAAGTTTAATTGCCATTTGTTCCAAGTCTCCTGTTTGATAATGCCTTGAGTAATAACAGTATAACAGTTTCTGTATTATGTGGTCAAATTTCTGTTTGCTGCATTTTTGATCTTCTGTTACAGAGCAAACTGGATGATTATCAAGTCAGGAAGAATAAAGGAGAGGGTCTCAATCAGGACCAGCTGGTGGGTACTCTGAAGCCAAAATCATTCGGCACTAAAAAGAAATTTCTGTAATTCCTACAAGGAATGTCAAACCTGTCAACATGTAAAATATCTATTTCTTCATCTTTTTAGGAAGCCCTTTCCAAATATCAGGAAGTCATGAATAACTTGGAATTTGCCCGAGAGTTGCAAAAGACATTTGTTGCATTGGGACAAGATGTAAGGTTCACTCTAGTTTTCTCAATGTTTCACAAACTTGTGTACAGCTTAGGCTTATGTGGCTCATGGACATTGTTGTCAGATCCAGAAAGTGGTGAAGAAGTCTGCACGGAGGGAGCAGCTGCAGCGGGAGGAAGCAGAACAACGGCGGCTGAAGACGGTTCTGGAGCTGCAATTCATCCTCGACCGGCTGGGTGACGACACTGTGCGACAGGACCTGAAGCAGGGAGTCGGTGGCTCACCGCTGCTGACAGATGGAGACCTCGCAACTTTTGATGAGTTCTACAAGTTAGTGGGGCCAGATCGTGACCAAAGCATCAGGTTGGTATATGGCAGGGATGCAGAGAACTTCTGCCCAGTTATGATTTTATATCTATTTTTTATTAAACACAGATTTTAACAGCTAATCTTTACATGTCTAGGTTGGCTGATCAGTATGAAGATGCCTCTGTTCACCTCTGGGACCTGCTGGAAGGAAGGGACAAGGCTGTGGTTGGAACAACATGTATGCCAAATTTAAACTTTGTGATTTAAAGCCATAGTAAGCAAAATAACAATAATGTTTGCTAATTTTCTGTGACACTTATTACTTTTTTTACTCTTTATAGACAAACAGTTGGGCTCATTACAGAGAAAACATCCATGAAATTGATTAATATTTGAAATAATAGTTGCAGCCATACTGAATTATTTGCAGAATTAAGAGGAGTCATTATTCAAGACAAACTGGCTTTATTTAGATGTCCAGCTGGCAGTGAAAATTGTTGGCAGGACATTTTATCAGATGGTTGGTGACACAACAGTCATCGGTGAGCTTTTTATCACACTGAAGCTGGTCGTAAGTTATCTGTTGTATACTTAGGTGGTAGATCTCCAAATCCCGAGATCCCTAAACAATACCACCTTGTCAAAAGTTACTGCGGTCATGAGATGGTTTTGATATATTAATGACATGTGTAGTGTTTTGTTAATGCAGCATGCGTGCAGTGCTGTGATGTGAATAATCGGGGCTTGGGGATATTGGTGTTACTGCATTCTCAGCGGTCTGGCCTGGGGCTTCGCACTACTGCATTCAGCTCGGGGCCTGAGAGCTGTGGGCTTATCCTGACTCAGCAGTAGGGCTGGGTGCCAGCAGCCCTGTCGCCTGTGGTTCCACTAGTCAGATTTTTGGAGCCACATTAGGATACTGGTGACCCAGTTCACTGTGACACCATTCAACCTTTTCCCCTCAGTCAAAGGTCTCATTCAGAGAATCAGGGTGAGAATGACGAATTTTTGGCCTAAAGCACAAGGCAAAGAAATAATACCTGCTTTGGCTGAAGATCCAAAATTATAAATGCATAAGCTAGCTACAAAGTATTTTCCAGGAAAGCATACATCACGATTGGATTTCAGATCCAATCAGTAAGCTCTTACTAAAATTGATTTGAATAGAAGCATGAATGTTGTCTTTCTGCTAGCCCTGCAGTGGTGAGCAGTCCAGGGTGTACTGAGCCTGTCACCTAATGGCAGCTGGGAGAAGCTCAGCCCACCACATGACCCTGAACTGGATAAATGATTAAAGTACATAGATGGATTTATATTTCTAGGGAACTATTATATTTTTGTAAATGTTGTACCCAAAGAATATGGCTGTTATGTGTACAGCAATGCAGCCATATATTTTGTGACAGTAAAGTCAGATGGTAAGCTAAAACCTACTTTAATAAAAGAATGTTTAGGTTACGTCTCAGCAGAGTGTGGTTAATGGTCTCATTTAATTAATGTGGGTTTGATACTTTAAAGAAACTGTGCTGCAATTAATCAGCTGTTACTATTGGCAATTGACAGTGGTAGGCTTATTAGGCTGTATATCCTTTTTTTCTTTTTTCACCACGGTGGCGTGGCGGTTAGCACTGCTGCCTCACACAGAGTGACATCTGGAGGGCCTGGTTTGATTCCACCTTGGACCAGGCCTCCCTCTGTGTGGAGTCTGCATGTTCTCCCTGTGTCTGCGTGGGTTTCCTCCCACAGTCCAAAGACATGCACTTACCGGTTGTTAGGTTGCCTGTCTCCCTGCCTCTCGCCCTGTGTCAGCTGGGATAGGCCCCCCCCCCAAAAAAAAATTATGCATCCACCCTTATCCACATCCTCTGGTTTTACAGTTTATTTTGTAAAGCCACTGTAATGTATAATGTTTTGATAGACCAACAGTCTCATATAGGAGTCCTTCTAAAACTACTAATAAAAGCAGTGATCTTTGTCTGTTTGAATCAGTATGGGTGACTTACTCTTAACTGTTTCTGATGCACTGAGGAAAGTTTACAAGCCAGCTTCTAAAGGGCTTAATACCAGCAGTTATTTGTGACTTTGTCACCATGGCAACTGAATGTGTGCTTGGATGATTTGACTTTCTGATGAAATGCTCTGTTATTCCCCCCCTAGACAAGGCACTGAAAGAGACTTTGGACCAGGTTCTGCTGAGTGGATATTTTGACCGGATTCCATCTCACCAAAATGGAGTGTGTGAGGAGGAAGAAGAGGAAGAGCCAGCTGCTGCTGCAGCGGCAGTAGCTGAATCATCAGAAGCAGAAGAACAGGCTGTTGATCCAGGTCTGGGCCACTTTGTAAAGTCTTGCTCATTAAAACGTTAAATTTGAAAAATCCTAATTTAAGCAAGCCGTAAAGAAGTCATTGCAGTGTTCACTGAATAGTGATTCTTTTTGCAGACACTGAAATAATTGAGGAGTTCACAGAGCCCATTGCAGTAGAAACAACAGAGGTGAGAGAGGTTTCCTTTTCCAGCAAAATCTGGGGGGTGTTTATATTTTCAGCTTTGTGCTGATGTTTTCTTTATTACTCCAGTTTGTAAACAGACAGTTCATTCCAGACAGCACATACAGCAGCAGTGAGAAGGAACAGGGGGATGAGTGGACCCGAGAAACAGAAGTAAGCCACAGTGATGATCACATTAACTTTGATTTATTGCCTGCTGTGTGCTGATGTTTTTTGTATTGCAACATTAACAATCTTGCATGGAAAATGCTTTTTGTTTTTTTTTTTTGCAGTTTGGTTGGACAATAAATTGTATTTATTTCCAGAAGTTCACATTAGTCTAAAATAATGCCAGCCCTTTTTTTGGTTAGTTTTTTGGGTTTTGTTTTGTCTTCTTTTGTTTAAGCAGAAATACTTAAATTATTTGTATATAACTTAGTTATGTGGTAGCAACGCCGCATTGCTGAGTGGCTGCATAACATTTTAGTTTTTCATCTGTTGTGTGTAAACCAGTTATGTTATTCAGGTTAGATTAGTCAGTGTATCATGGGATTTTACCTACCGCCAATTCTGGACTACAGAGCGCACCTGATTAAAAGTGACATGCTCAAATTTTAGAAAGAAATTAAATTTTGTACTTGTACAAGTCACACCAGATTTTAAGCTGCAGGTATTGTAATGTGCGATATTTACACAGAAAGATACTACACGTGAGGAGTTTTTAATTTAATCCGTATGGTACCATAAACAAATGCATATTGCAAATGCTATTTTTCCGAACAGTGCCTGAAACACGGCTACCTTTAAATATACGTACGTATCAGTAACACAAACTACGTAGCTCATGCTTTTTTACTGAACAGTGTACGAACATTATTCCAATATCTCCTCCTCTGGGATCTCGTCACTCAGGATGGACATGGGAAAAAAAAGACTTTCGCAAAACTTTTTAATGAAACAAACTTTCCTAAGTTTGTGTCCTGCACTTCCGCGTTGATCTTGATGCAGAGAGCCAGCTTTTTAATTTATAATCTGACGGTTAATGTTGACCGTAACCAGGCCACAACTGTACAGGCATGAAGCAATGAACCTGGCTGACTGCGAGATCTCGCAAAAGTCTGTTGTTGTTGGGTTCTTTTTGGGGGGGGGGGGTTTGTTTTGTTTTTTCCCCCCATGTCCCTCCGGGGTTCCGTAACTGTTATGAGGCAAAATGTTTTTGGGGGCATGAAAAAAAAAAAACATGCATTAGCCGCACCTTAGTATTGGCTGCAGTGTTCAAAGTGTGGGGGAAAAAGTAGCGGCTTGTCGTCAGGAATTTACGGCATATTAGAGCTACCATAGAGATTTAACATGATAGAAATCTTGACGCATACCAAAAATTGTGAAATTTTCAGGTCAGGATATGATTATTTTTATCCAGTCAAGTGTTATTGAATATTGTTTTGCTGCAATGCAGTGGTGGTTGTGATGACAGCAGCCACACGATCAGCTGCTGAGGCACTAGAAGAAATGTGGTGTAACCTGCTTACTAAATGATACGCAGCTACATATAGACCTGTGACGAACATTTGACACGCTAATGTTTACAGTACACGGCTAACAATTAAAAGCAATTCTTTTCACTCATTTGAGCTTGTGTGTGCTAAATTTGAAGCCAGTAGCTTTTTTTAACCTCACAGCTGCGATCCATGTCAGCACTAAGTGTTTTTTTTTTTTACTCATCACAACTGACTTGATTAACCAGCTATCTTTCAGGATAGTGCGACTAGGACTGTTATCGTTCCCAGGCTTACTTTTTTTGTTTTTTTTGTCCCTTCTCCTGAGTATTAGCATTAGTAGTTACCTGCTGACATCTTTTTTTTTGAAACAGGTTCTTAACTGGGACTGTTTCACTATATCCATCTCAAATTGAAACAAGGCAGTGGGATGTATTTATCACATCCAAGCTACTCCTATATACACTTTTTCACTTATGGGCTGTCAGCTGCACATCTGAGTACCACCCTGCAGTGCTATGAATGCTTGCGGCAATGTGCAGCATGTGTTTTGCTCTGAGGATATCCCATGAGTCAGTCTGCCTAACAAAAATCTAGACCCACACTCTGTAAAGTGCCTACCTACAGAAATTTTCATCAAAATCAGATCATAATTACCTTGCCCAGTGATAGTTGGAGGAAGGTTGTTTTTGGCCACATTGCTCTGTTAGCAGGATAATGGATGAATAGATTTTAATGAAAATCCCTGGTGTTGTTGGGGCTGGTACAAGGAGCAATTGATTACATTTTGGTGGTGATCCAGATCACCATCTAGATCCAGGATTTGTAAAAGGATTCTTTAATATTATGAGTTAGAGGACAATATTCACATATTTACATCCAACCTTATGAGGATGAATCGGAATCCTCTAAAAAGAATTAGGGTCACAAGTTCTGTCATGTAGCAAAGTTTGTTCATGATCAAAGGAACATGATCTAATGATCCAGAATGCTAAAGGTTACAGAGTCAAAAGTTGTAAAGCCAGTGATGAGCAACTAACACCAAAATATAGCTGAACTCAATGGAGTATGATAACATTGGGTGGTATCTATTGCAGCATAGTCTCACATGGAAAATTTGGGGAGGAGGAGATATGCACTCTGAGTACCCTCCACTTACCCGAGTAATCATCAAATTTCTGAATATTGTTCCTGTCGCAATGGTAAAAAATCACTTAGATCCAGATTATCTGGCTCAATAGCTGTTCCTTGTACCACCCCCAACAACTCCAGAAATTTTCACCTAAACCTGTATATAATTTGTCAAGTTGCCTGCTAATAGACCAACGCAACAGAAAGTGTAACCTCCCTCCACCTATTGGTGGGCAAAGTAAAAATTTGGTGATTACTTCATTGACTGCCTTACTGTAAAATTAAATATATTTTTATATTAATCTGTGGTGTTTCCACAGATTACAAACCCTGGTGTGAAACTAGACACATGCAGCTTTTCACGAGCATTAAAGTTGTTCTCCTGTGTGTTTCTCACTCACTGATCCTGTCCACATCCCTTCCTCTATCAGGCAGTTACTGCCTTACAGCAGCAACAGCAACCGCAGCAGCAGCCTGTGCAGCCCGCCGCTCCCCCTGTTGCCCTGGAGACACACCCAATGAGCTTGGCGTCTCCTGTACCGGCTGCTGACCCCATGGCCAGGAAGCAGGTGGTGCAGGACTTAATGGCACAGATGCAGGGAACGTACAACTTCATGCAGGTGTGGACTTAGCTGTTTGTGTTGATTTGTTTGTGTTGTTGTATTGTGGTACTAATGATTTCTGTTCTCAGGACTCTGTGTTGGATTTTGATGGCCAGCCCATTGACCCAGCCATTGTATCAGCGCAGCCCATGAAACCTGCTCAGAACATGGAGGTGCCACAGATGGGGTGTCCTCCAGGTATGTTATACAAAGACAAAGGCCATCCTTATTTTATTTGCTGGATTAAGTTCTGACCGGTCTGGTTTCTTATAACATAATGTTCAAATTGTTTTAGTTCACCCAGAGACCCGGCTATCACAACCCAACTCTGTTCCTGTTCAACCTGAGCCCACACAAGTAAGTGTTTAAATATTAACAAACTGCACGAAGAAACTGCCTAGAGACTGTTTTTAATTTCTACTCTGGCTTTTCACAGGTTCCAATTGTTTCCCCAACACCACCACCTATGTATCAAACCTCACACACACCAGATCCACGACCCTCGGCAGAATCCATTGACCCTATCCAGGTAAACTCGCGTAGAATTTTCCTCCACGCGCAGAATCACCCACGGGCGCGTGAAACTGCTAAAGTGCGTGCACAGCAGACAGTCTCATGTGCATGCAGGCTTCTTTGTGCACGTGGGGTGTTAAATTTACTCGCGAGGAATGTAACTGAATAGAATAGAATAGAATAGAACTTTAATGATCCCACGACGGGGAAACACTCGCAGAATAACTTTATTTGCACGGATTGTTTTTTCTGGCTCGTGACGTTTGACTGAAATGAAACACAATATTTTTCCCGCGAAAGTTTAGAAAGGTAGGGAGTGCTTATTGCAGTCATGTGAAATTTTGCTGACAGTTTTTAATGTGATGTGTATTATGTCTCCCCTCCTCACCAGACCTCCATGTCCTTGTCGTCCGAGCAGCCTCCACCCTCTACAGTTCTCCCTGCGGCCTCTCAGACGCCGGTGTTCCAGCCTGTTCCCAAATCTCCTCACAGTGGTGGCATCAATGTCAACGCAGCACCATTCCAGTCCATGCAGACAGTAAGACTTTGATGTTTCCCTTTTTTTATATATAAATCGCTCCATGTAATGATTTAAAGCAGGTCTGCGGTTTTCCTCCATCTGAAGCACCAAATCTGTGAGCTTATGGCTTCTCCACACTAAAGCATTACAGGCTGTGCTTCTACTGGAAAATTTAACTGGATGTTTTTCATGCTCTGTATACATTCACTGTTTTCCATGTCCTTGTTCCTGAGTTTTGTTAAATAATCACACACGTTGACTTCATGTTATTCGGCCAAATATGACAAACAAAGGAGCTCTTCTTAGTGTGCGTGTGGGGACTGTTTGGATACCCTTAATTGGTATTGTTGCATTTGCAGTTATCGTGCATCTTGCAGCTGTTCCCCCTCCATGCTGGAATGTGATCAAAGCTAAATTTTACTGAAAGACTGGAGCATCAAGCCTGTCATGTGGATAAAACGGCGGTTTGGAGCACAAAGTGTCTCTTCACCACTGGAGTCACAACAGAAGTTCACTAATGACTCACTTTTTAAAAAATAAATAAATAAATTGAGTCCTGAAGTGACCCTTTATCACACTGCATTTTAAATAAGTTTGTAACAGCTGTAATCAGGAAATGGGAAGTAATGGAGTTTACTCCTAATACACATGTGACCTTTTACTCTTATTTTGGCTTCACAACAATGTGGCCTTTGTTTGTCCCTCAGGTGTTCAACCTTAATGCTCCAGTCCCACCAGCTAATGAGGCTGAGGCTTTGAACCAGGCCAGCCAGTACCAGAACTACAGCAACCAGGCCTTTAGCACCCAGCCACAGCATCCAGTGGAGCAGACAGAGATGCAGTCAGAACAACTGCAGTCTGGTGGGCAGATTATATTTTTTACTGTTAAGGCCGTTACACACCGGACGCGTTGTGTAAAAGCGACACAAAACTCCAAAACTTTCTGATGCGAACTTGACGTGTAACCTTTATTCACACCGGACACATTGCGTTTTTGTGAATAAATCGTCCTCTTAAACGCACTGTGGAAGATTTCGGATGTCAGGGAGCAGTTTGAGCTCTTTTTGGCAGAGTTGGGATCACATAGAATAGTGGCAGAGAATAATTTCAGAGAGCCGACTGACCCGGAGCAGCGTGTAGCTGTGTGTCTGAGGAAAGATAGTATTTTACTGTTTCCACATTCAGTGTCAGTAAACATTTGGAGCTATGAGCTCATGTGTTGCTAAATGCAGCGCTCTGATTGGTCAGATCAGTTTATTCACTTGTGAAAGTCAGAAAACTCTAACTTTATCCAAAAAAATAAATGCTGCAAATTCGTCCTGTGAAATGACGCAGTCGATGTGAACGGCTACATTTAGAACAGGCAAGTCCGAAAAATATTTTTGACACACGAAACATTCACACGAAATTTACGCGTCTGGTGTGAAAAAGGCCTTTAGGTTTGCCTGCCTGATGCTTCAGTCCAGTTATTTAACTACATCTTATGTGACTGGAGATTGACTTGTTGTCCCCCCCACACAACACACACACTCTTTCTTTTAGTAGTTGGTGCCTTCCATTCCCAAGACCAACCTGGAGGCCATCAGCAGCCGTCCCAGCAGGGTCCAGGCTTCGGCAGGCAGGCTCAGTCCTTCTACAACAGCAGAGGCATGTCTCGCAGTGGAACTCGCAATGCCAGAGGCATGATCAATGGATACAGAGGCTCATCAAACGGATTCAGAGGTAATCCAATACCCTCAACTGCAAGTTAGTTTCCCACTATATTCATTTACAAACAGTGCATATGTAATGTTTCTGGATAAATTTTTAGACCTGTGTGGTTTTCCACTCAAGGCTATGTTTAACAATACAAGCACATTTTAGCACTCCAAAAAGATTTGGAGCTGCAGTTGCAGTATCCATCCTGAATTGTTCAGTTCTTGACCAATTTGGGATACAAAGTCAAAGTAATTTTGATTTTGCATATTTATGCTCAGTTGGGTCTGAACTGTCTTGGAAGTACTAAGGAGATGCCCTCAGTTAGTCCTAGGAGAGTAGTGTTAAAAGTGCATGTTGACAGTGACATAACATCACATTTGTGTAATTGGTTGCATGTCTGAGAAGGAGCGAAGTCTGTTTGTAATGGATCTCAAGAGGTGAATTCTAATTTGAAGTCTGTTTCCAGGTGGCTACGATGGTTATCGTGCTTCTTTTGCCAACACTCCAAACTCGGGTTACGGACAAACTCAGTTCAACACACCTCGCGATTACTCAAATGGGAATTACCAGAGGGTATATAAGATATGTGCAGACTCTACATTAGCTTTGTTGCTGTATGTTGGTACATTTTCTAAAAGTTCTTTTGTTTTTCTTTTTTAAGGACGGTTACCAGCAGAACTACAAGCGTGGAGCTGGTCAGGGACCTAGAGGAGTGTCCAGAGGCAGCACTCAAGCAATGCGATCCTGAAAAGGCCTTTCATAATGACTGTGACTGATTAATTTGCACCACACTGAAAATTCTAAATTCAAGAATGCATTTCCCCAGCTCATTCATGCCCTTTTTGTTCTTCATCAGTGGTGTTTTATTTTTTCTCTTCCCATCTCTTGAATCAAAGTGATTGCCTGCTTTGATATTTGAAAGTCATTTAAAGTTTAAAACACAAGCTACAATGTAAATCCAATCATTGATTTACATATGCCATGTGTTTCAATCTTCCTGTAAACTTGAACAGTTTCACAAGTATTTTTTTCTTTTCTTTTAATACACCTGCCACTGCTGGTCCAATCCTTGGGAGTTTTTTTCTGCCCCCTTTTCGTTGTGTTCTGTCATTTCGGCTCCAAAAAGGCATTTACGTTCAACAAGCTCCCATTTCCTCGTTTGTAAATGGATGTTGCTTCAAGAGTTTCAATAAAGTTGTGTTGCATACCTGTGGTTCAGCTTTGAATTTCTTACTGTACTTATGTTGTTGCTGACATGTAGGCATTTTTGTCAGTACAGATCTGGCATTTAAAAAATAACTACAGTGATTAAAATTGGACTTAAAGGCAAACATTCTGTTTCCTAGGTAACGTGCCACTCTTAACTGAGTTTATTACAAACAAAAAGCCCCCCCCTGCGCTGTGACCACAATCTAATTAGCTCTCTTAGGAAGGGAGATCATTAGAAACTGCTGGAAACATCTGGCTACTTGCTCAGCCTGGGATGTAGTATCACCTTGTTGCCAGAGCACAGATGCACTGTAGTACTGTACCATTTCCTGACAGATCGGTAATGCAAAACCATGTTTAGTTTTCCTGTTGGGTTTCTTTCAGTGTAACTTGCTGCTCTAATATCTTGTCAAGCTATTTTAAAACCTGCTTTATTTATACCAATATGTAATGCATTTACTGGACAGAGGGATTAATGATATACTTCCTTTGGCTGACATGTATTTACTGTATACAGTTTATGGTATTTACCTGGAAAATGTGTGGTGCTGTATCTGTTATCAGTTAACTAATATTATTGAAGGGAAAAAGTGTCCGTCAGTTACATAACCCAAACTGAACTCCTCCACCCCACCCAGTAGTTCAATTCTAATTTATTTATACAGTGCCAAATCACAACAGTCGCCTCAAGGTGCTTTTTATTGTAGGGTAAAGACCCTACAATAATTATAGAGTAAACCCAAAAATCAAAACGACCCCCTATGAGCAAGCACTTGGCGACAGGAAAAAGTCCCTTTAAACAGGAAGAAACCTCCAGCAGAACCAGGCTCAGGTAGGGGCAGTCATCTGCCGCGACCGGATGGGGCATTTGTTGCTAATTAAGTTGTTAATCAACTGCCAAATCTCGTCAACTTTTTTTTTTAAATTTCAGTGCAGAAATGTGCCAAAAATACTCTTAATAAAAGGAAATTGTTAATTGAGTGATAATGGATGAAATTAAGAACCATGAAAAAGCAGCAACCACAAACACAAAGCAAGAGCTGAGATAAAACCATGCATTATTTATTGCCTTTTTCCATAAAATAGCTGCCAAATCTATGAAAGAAAAGAGTGCATGAATATATTTACCCAAAAATAATTACCAGATGACGAGGCTTTATGTATTTAATTTGCCTTTTCCAGTTATATATAGACAAAATATATGCTCACAAAAATGAACACAAGAATCTAAAAAACATCGAAAAACAAAGTAAAAAAATTACTTTTCTTCTTGATCTGATTATCAAAACAAATTAAACAAATTAGTAAGTAGACCATGCTTGTCTTCTATCTATCTAGATAGATAATGCAACCACATTGCCACATGCAGTTATACACAGTACAATGCACAGTGAAATGTATTTTGTACCTGCAGAAAAAGAAAAAAATTATAATTAGTTAGTTCACTTTCTCCTTTTTGTTGCTTTTTATGTTGCTTTTCCCGCTTCTGTTGAACTTTCCTCCAGTTGCTGTATGATCCGTACCGGAAACCATAGACAGTTTCCGGCACGCATGTCTATGCCGGAAACTTTTTTTTTTTTAACAAAGTCGCATAGTTTTGACGTCATGCAGGGGTCCTCCATGAACTGCAGTCTCCACGTGAGTGTATCAACAGCGTGATGGCTGGCGTGTAAACTCAATCTGCAAGTTGTTGTGTTTTTACAAAATCTAAAGGTCCGCCAGCTCACCTGTACCACCAGGTAAGCGGCTCGATCCTGCAGTCTTTGTTTCTTGCGTTTTGCTGGTCTGATCCTAAAGTTTTTGTATTTTAGCTGTAAGTTAGCTCCACTGAGTTCTTGCTCTTGATTCTGTTGTCAGCACTTTGTGGCTCTGGGTGCATTGTTTTTGTTACAGTATTGCACAAGTATCTACTTCTGTGTGTGTTTTTGTAATGGGACCGGTAATTTCTCCCTTTCTCAGTAGCAAAGACGATGGCAACCGTTCGTAAGAAAGTAGACAACCGGATCCGAGTCCAGATAGAGAATGGGGTCGCTTTGCAGCACAGGACCATGTTTGTTGTGGTCGGGGATCGTGGCAGAGATCAGGTAGTCCCATAACTCCATATGATTCAAGATACGCTAGACTGCATCAGGAGCAGTCTGCTTATTTTACCTGCAGGTTCACTGAGCATTAAATCAGTTACATCTCTCTGGTCCAGGTCGTCATCCTGCATCACATGCTGTCTAAAGCTGCCGTCAGAGCACGACCCTCGGTGCTCTGGTGTTATAAAAAAGACCTGGGATTCAGCAGGTAAGTGTGAGATCACGGGAGAAGGGGGTGTGATCTACCAAATATTTAAAGACTTTCTCAGATCTTACCCGTTATGTATTGTCTCACATCTGAAACAGCAATCGAAAGAAGCGCATGAAGCAGCTGCAGAAGAAGATCAAAACTGGCACGTTGAACCTGAATCAGGACGACCCATTTGAACTTTTTGTTGCTGCAACCAACATCCGCTACTGTTACTACAACGAGACGCACAAGATCCTGGGAAACACCTATGGCATGTGCGTCTTACAGGTGAGTCTTTCTGCTCTGCTTTAAAATACACTGTAAAGTAAAATTAGGCTGTTGGTACAATAACATCTTTTGTGCTCGAACCTTCTGTTTGCAAAGTGCACCCAATCAGAAGAAGGTTGGCTGAAAATGAAGGGAGCTTAGATGGGTTCTTTCACACACAATGGCTGAACCGAGAGACTAAATGGATGTCCAGTATAACATTAAGGATTATTTTGAACTCCTAATCATGCAAAGCTACTCTAGCAAAGTCTAAAGATATAAATATTGAGTTGGAAACCTTCATATGAGGTTCCCTGTTTTTCTCCAAAAGCGCTTTAAACAGTCCCCTTTTTTCCCCTGTTGATCGACTCGTTCACAAGCAACAGAACAAAAGTTCGTCTGATCATATCACAGTTGGAGGGTAAAAAAAGATGAATGTATCAGGCGTTTCATTTTTGTTGTTTCTCTTGTCACACAGGACTTTGAAGCTCTCACTCCGAACCTCTTAGCAAGAACTATTGAGACCGTAGAAGGTGGCGGTATAGTGGTGATACTGCTCAGGACCATGAAGTCTCTGAAACAGCTGTATACTATGACTATGGTGAGGCTGTAAGCATCTTTATTTGCAAACATCAGGTTCATTTTGCTCGTCTGATCACGCAGAGACTGATTGTGACTGATTTTTCTCTTTGTACAATTCCAGGATGTGCACTCTCGATACAGGACTGAGGCTCATCAGGATGTGGTTGGAAGGTTCAATGAGAGGTAGGAGCTTTGCCAGGATTTCATGGAGCTTCAAGCATTCTTGGGTCAATGGGATGAAAATTGAGCCATATTTTTAACAATGTTTGTTTGTTTTTGTTTTTAAAGGTTCATTCTGTCTCTTGGCTCCTGCAAAAACTGTGTTGTCATTGATGACCAGCTTAATATTCTGCCACTCTCCAGCCACATGGCAAACATCAAGCCAGTCCCACCAAAGACTCAGGTACTTTTTTATTATAAAAAAGTTGTTTAATCAGTTATTCAGTAGGCAGCTGTCGCTTTCCTGTACTTGGGACGCTGTGTTAAAGATCACAGAAGAGTCAAATAAGTGCACATTTTTTTGGGAAAAAAAAGACTCCATACACTGCTGTCTCATCCCCTTCAGGAGGACGGTTCGCCTCCTCGAGAACAGGAGCTGAAGGATCTGAAGGAGTCCCTCCAGGACACTCAGCCAGTCGGTGTGTTGGTGGATGCATGCAGGACTATGGACCAGGTCAGCGCCTTTTAAATGCTACAGACACGTTCAGCTCTTGAATGGCGTCAGCTGAGCGATGTTTAAGTAACGAGAACCTTATAGTTAAACAGTAAATAAGTGGCTCTTCAGCAGGTGCCCCAGTTTTTATTTTGAAGGTTTGTTTTCTTCTACAGGCGAAGGCAGTGCTGAAGTTTATTGAAGCAATATCAGAGAAGACCCTGAGGAGCACCGTGGCCTTGACTGCTGCCCGTGGCCGAGGCAAGTCTGCAGCAATGGGGCTGGCTGTCGCTGGTGCTGTGGCTTTTGGGTATGTATGGCTTTTATAGAGTCATTCTGGAGCATCATTTTAGTCTGCTTTATTGTTCTTAATTGTTACCTACTGTTGTAACTTTTTTTTTTTTTTTAATTAGTTACTCAATTTTTTTTTTACCTCCCCCGTCCCCGGCCAACC
>VOQJ01037663.1:6843-21183 GCA_015052665.1 Apistogramma diplotaenia | reverse complement strand
CTGATCTGATTTCTCTGGTGTAGCGCCCCCCCCCCCAACACACACACACACACACACACCTGATCTGACTCATTTCTGATCTTAACAGTTCTCAGCAGCTCTGAGCTAGCGGCTCACTTTAGTCCTTACGACCTCAAACGTCTGGAGCTGTATTCGAGGAGCATGGTGGACTATCACCTCATTATGGACCTGGTCCCAGCGGTGGCACGCGTGTTCTTCCTCAAGCAGCTCGGTGACGCGTCTCTCTCGGCAGCGCAGTGTGTACGTCCTCCCCCCCAAAGTTCCTTTGATGCAGCTGATTTTTACGTTGAAGATGTTACCTGGCTGATGTGTGTTCTTCTCTAGGCGTTACTGCTGGGAGTAGGCCTGCAGCACAAGTCTGTGGATCAGCTGGAAAAGGAGATTGAGCTGCCGAGCTCTCAGCTCATGGGCCTCTTCAACCGTCTCGTCCGCAAATTTGTGCAAGTGAGTTGACACAAATGGTTAAAAGTCATAGAAAAACCTCACAAAGATGTTTTTAAATAAAGCAACAGCTGTAACGCTACACACCCCCGCCCCCCAATTGTCATGCTTACTGCACTAGGTCTTCACTGCCATCCAAGAACGAGCCATTGAAGCACAGATGGCCGAAACTAAAGACGTTACAATGGAGCCAACCGTCAGAAGCCTTAATGAGGATCTGGTATGTGTGCTAAATTATTTCAGATGATTAATTAGTGCTGGAGTACTTTAGTTTTGGTTATTACCAATCAAAAATGTAAAATTCTGATTAAAAATGTAAAATATATTTTAACATTTTGGTTATTGTGTAACTTGCTATTGGCCACTGTCTGTGGATCCACGGTGTAGTGGTTAACACATTTGCGTTGCATGCTAAATGAGAGGACTGTGTCAGGAAGGGCATCCGGTGTAAAATCTGTGCCATGCAGATCCCTGCTGTTGCGAGCTCTTGGGAAAATAATGGAGCAGGAGAAGAAACCTCCTTCATTTTATATCGTTGTGCAGGTGTCATGCCTCCGTTTTTCGGTAACGGTTTCGGTTTATGCCACATATCTTATTTTAGGGTAAATGAAAAAGGAAAAAAAAAAACAACAGATTTTTACCACAAGCACGAGCTGAAAATAAATGATTCAGATGCATTTCTGAGTAGCTTTAAATTCATGCAGCTTTAGCTCTCTTCTGATTGGCTGAAAGTTTGAACAGCTGTGCTTGAAATGCTATTTCTCTATATTGCAAAACACAAGATGGAATCACAACAACCCTCCCCCCCCCGTGTTTGTATGTCAGCTTTAGTCAGAACTGTTACACTCCTGCATTTTATATAAACTAATGAAAAGAATGAATTATATTGTAACTTTAGAATTAATAATGAATCAGATTAAAGCATTTTTCCCTCTCTGTTCACAGAATGAAGCAGCAAAGGAGTTTGAGGAGAGACACAAGCAAGATGTAGAGAAAGTAAAGGAAATGGAGCTGGAGGAGTGAGTGTCTTACTTTGTCTGTTTTTAAGAAGAGTAATATTTACGGTGGCCATAACGATTTTCTTTGTATTTTTAGGTACAAGATTCGTGGAGATGATGAAGAGTGGGACCAGGTGCTGAAGAAAGCAGGGAGCACAGCTGTTGTGAGCATAAAAAGGTACAGTTGGTATTCACAGTCTTTGTATTCACTTGTTGTAGGAGCTTGTTTCTAATGAAGATCTACTTCCAACAGTGACAAGAAGAGGAAATGGGAAGGAGAAACCCCCATAGCAAGCAATGGAGCCCCCCAGCTTGGGAAACTAAAAAAGAAGGAAATGCAACACGGAAAATTCAAGAAGAGCAAGCACGGAAAATTTGGAAAGAAGATGTGACGAGACTGCATGTGTAATTTAGAGAATTTTGGACATCTTGGACTGACTTGTAAGATTTTGTGTGTAACTAAGATTGGATGTCCTCTTTTTGTTTTATATTTTTAAATTCTGCTCCCAATATGCCACCATTTCCACATATAATTTAGTTTGTACTGTGTGTGTAAAACACTGCAGACAGAAAACAGAAAAAACTTCACCCTTCAGCTTCATTAAAGAAAAAGATTTACTTTCACTTATGCTAACCATTTTTAGACTTAATTGTGAAGGTTTCTATACATGCTTGTAAAAAAGTTAAACCATTTCTTTTCTTGTTGAAACTTGAGGTATATAGTTTGATTTGGTCCACCAAATCAGTCACTTGAAAACCTGAGGATGTAAATCATTCCACTTCTGTTTGAGCTGCTGCTTCACGGTCTCCGGTCCAAAGATGCAGTCTATGGCCCGCTGAGAGAGCTTCCACACGGCTTCACGACTGAGGCCGAATGTGGAAGCTGCAAGCTGATATTCCTGAGACAAGTCCGTGCAAAAGACTCCTTTATCATCGGTCTGTAATGTAACCAAGAGCACCAGTCATTTATGGTTTGGTTTTGATAGTTTCCCCCCCTCACAGTTCCCAATAACAGTGTTCATGTAGGAGCTACTTTGTACATCGATCCACCGTGTCACTCTGTAAGAGGCTACATTACCCGTGCCTGTGACAGGTAGATCATGTGCACCACTATTTTGTGCTATGTGCACGTGGACAGTAGAAAGGAAATACTGGCATCATTATTTGATTTGTATGCAAATATTTTAAAGGCTACTCAGCCCCACTTCAAAGAATGTCTATGCTTTTCCTTCTTTTATGTATATACTGATATAAAGGTGACTGGTTATATTAAACATGGCAAAAATAATCAGTATGTGCAGGTAAACCCAGGCTGATCTGAAAGCTTGTTTTTACACCTCCACCAATTAGCACCCACTGATGTTGATATAGCGATTTCAGGCCCACAGCTTTGAGCACAAACGCCCCGCCAACCTGCTTGAAGTGATCCTAACGGTTTCACTTTAAGTGTGTAAAAATGTGTACTGAGGAGCATACAGTGGAAACTTACACAAAGTACAGCAGGGTGTCCCAGCTCGTACCAGTATTTAAAATGATGTTGGGAGTAACATGGCACAGTGTTTCCTTTCACATTTGATGTCAAGCATAGCTCTACAGGTAAACAAAGATGAAGTCAGAACCAAATCAACTTGGCAACAAAATATTAATATTTATTACTATAAATGTGACTAAAGCACCAAAACTAAAACTGGATCACCAACAAAAAGTCTGAGTGGTCCCAAAACACAGGCGCAGTGTGCATGCGAGGCACAAATGTGACAAAAATCCACACATTTTAAAATGAAATCGTCACAGTGTGGATGTAACCTCACCTATAGGTATGTTTTTCTGAACCACTTGGTCAACAAGGCTTTGAGATCCACCCACATCAGGATGTAAGAAGGTGCCGTGACCAATTCTGTCAGGAGGAAGACTCAGCAGCAAATCTGACTCATCCAGCTGTGATGGAATCTGCAACAATATTTTTGATGCAATGACATCACCTCTGTGCATGATATCACTAAAGCCAAATAACTTTTCAAAAACGTGCGCGCTATTCATACTTCTGAGAGGTGCAGCGACAACTTCAGTCCAGAGTTTTTGGCCTTCTGTAGGGCAGGGAGCAGAACTCTGGCATGTCCCACCTTAGAATGAAAACTACATTAGCATTTGGAAAATTCTGACACAGTCCTAAAAAATACAATAGAGAAAGTCTGGTAAATAAAGGGACAGTGGTCCTAATTTAAAATGGATGAATTTATGAGTTTCACCAAGGCCCAGTATAAGATAAGATATAAATCATGCAAAGCTACTCTAGTTGAGTCCTAGAATAAAAACAGGGAATTAAATTATGGTTGAGATTTAATGACACAGTTCACATCATTTAAAGAAAAAAAAAAACTAAATCAAGAGAAGTTGTTCATTATGACCAATTGAACAACTTCTCTTTGTCACCCTGGAAGAGACCACTCCCATCATAATAGAAATAAAAGGTGACCCTTCCTGTTATGGGACAGATAAACCCAAACAATGCTGAAAAGGTTCACATTTTTTTCTTCAGATGGTCACCTGCTTGTATGTACTGTGGTGTTACTGTTAGTACAAAGCCTGACAGGATATTGTTCAGCATTTCCAGCATATTCCCAAACTGACTGACAAACCGTTGGATCACCACTGAGGTCAACTCCCACAACTAAACCATCAGATGAAAGCATGAACTCCTCAGCCAAATTCACGGTCTCTAAGGCAACTTCCGTCCCATTCCTGCGGTCGATGGCCACCAGAAACCTTCAAGATAAATAATATTCAGAATCACACACAGCTGTGCCACTGGCCACAGCTGTGCCTCATAACATCCGAGACAAATCTGTGGACTTGTACGCAGAAATGCAGGGTAAACCAACCTGACATCAATGTCCACCCCTTCATCTTTACACTGCTGGATGGCTTTGATGACTGTTTCAATGTAGCTCTTCTTTGTCAGTCCTACCAAACAAACATATCAAATCAATGCACAGTGAAACTGTGGCAGTTTCATGTTCAGGCAAAGTCTGTTCTCTCATTATTTCATGACAAAAAATAAAATCAGATAAAAGAAATGCATTTGATTCCAAGTGTTGAACTTGCATCTGGTACCTGTCATCTCCCAATGTCAGCTGAAGAGCAGGTGGTCGTGTACAGAAGCACAATTTCAAAAACTGTTACTGTCCGAAAACTACTGATTTTTCTATATTACTATTGTTTCAGTTGTACATTAGTTGAGTAAAATATTTTTTAAGCAACACTTTTTAATCCAGAACACAGACAATGTATTTTCCGTTGATTGCTGGATTCCAAACTTTCCAGCAAACCCAGGTTTGTATTTCTGGGATGGTCCCAACCAGAACTAAGAACATCATTTCATTCCAGGAACTACCAATTACCACATACATTTTCGGATCATTCAGGGGTTTGATTATGAAATATGTTCAAATGTAGCATCTCTTTTTCTCCTATAAAGTAGATAAAAATGTCAAGCAGATGTGGTATTGCACATTAATATTGCACATTGTCCAGTATTACTTTCTGTTTGTGGTCAGGCTCAGGTTGCTGCTCCTTCCCACCCTCTGTCCTCCTGTTACCCCTTCCTCCCCCCAAAGAGCAGTTCTACAGTCTGATGGCATGACGGACGCAGCTTAACCCTTTCAAGTTTTCATGAAAACCTTCACTTTCATGAGTGTTTTGAGTCCTCTTTGGGCTATATGAATATGGCTCCACAGAAAACGCTGCTCAGAAAAGGCTTGAAAATGTCCCTAAATTCATCACGAAAATAATTTTTCATTAGTAAACATAAAAGTAGACAGCCAAAGTTTGGCAGCTTTCCTGCAAAGAAGTGTATCATAACTCTGGGATGAAAAAACATTTTTTGGGAGCCCTTCTGCTGCACTAGTCCTTACCTGTGTCTTTGTCTTCCCTTGGTGTGCTTCTTAGCTCTAAATATTTGACACCATCAGCTGCAAACTCTCTGATAACATCCGTAGCCACCTGGAAGGAAAAAAATGTTACTGATATCCAGAGAAACACTTCGATTCCAAATAAATGCAAATAAACAAGTCAATCCTCACCATGAGGATATCCTCCTCCGTGTCCACCAACTTATGAATGACCTTGAACACCTCAAAGCACCTGCAGACATCCAAGCCATGCTGTTGTAATGTTAACCCGTTTAATCAGTTGCCAGTTAACAAACATGGTTTAAAATCTGCCGCGTTTCCTATTAACGTTTTGAATGAATTACAGACGCACTCATCCAGGGTCCTCCGCTGGCCTTTGCCGATAGCAGTCATGCTGCGTTCAATGTTGAGCTGCGGTTTTCGGCTGATGAGCTTCTCGATGGTTTGCGCGCTGACGGAACCATTGAGGTGAGCATGAAGCTCCTGGTGACAGTCAAAACGCTGACGTTAGCATGTAGTCAGCCAACACAAGCATTAACCGCGCGTACTCTATAAACACCTTCAACTTACTTACTTTATAAACATCTGTTGTTAACGTTAAGAAGCCGACTTACCACTTTTGGCAGCTCCCGGTAAAAGACAACATCGCTGTCCATCACAAAGTAAAGGCAATGCGTGAGCTGGTCTCTGAGCTCCGACCTGTTTTCTGCTTTTACAGACCTCCGTTGTTTTCAGTCTACATTTTCCCGGAGCACCGCCGGTGCAACCAAGAAATAATCCGACGCTTCCGCATGAGGTTCTCCCGGGAAGGTTCCGATAAACAGTTTATTTCGACACGATGAAGACGAATGACCTTTATGTCCTCGTTTCTTTATTTCCTTTAATGGCAGAATTTAAAATCACAAATTTAAATTTGACAGCCACACAGTGTTTTCTAATTTGAAAGAAATTTCACGTCATTTTGCCGTTTGACCTCCCTAAGTATGACAATAATGGTCACGTTGTTCCCAAATTTGATTCTCTCATGTTCCTTCACTGGATGGCAATGTTTCCTCATTTAGTAAAGTATTTGTGGTCATTAAAATATAGTCAGAGTACCAAATATATACACAAAATATACAACTGGTTCTGTACTCACTTCTCACTTCTGTGTATCAAATTTCAGATACTCTTTATAACATTCAAAATTTTCCCCAAGAATAATGCTTTTTAGTTTATCACTTAATTAGTAAACTAGTCACTTAACTAATAAACTTCAAACACATCCGATGAAATATAAAATAACAATACATTGTAGAAATATTGTAAAATAATTTTTCCCCCAGAAAGAATTTTCCAAAAAAATATTTTTATTGTTGAAAACGACAGTACAGTACAGGTATTAACATTCTCTTTTTCTCATTCTTAAAAAATTCTGATAGTTTGTTTAAATCTATAAATTTGGATGACAAAACATTTAAGATGTCAGATGAAACCCTTTTCCTTTTGGACTGACAGGAGGACCAAAACGTAGTCATGAAACATGTAATATCATACAACAGAAAAAGATTAAGTTGGATAATTATTATTATTTTTGGTGAAATTTAGACCTTTAAGCAAATCCAACAAGTGTGTACCTGGTATTATTACAAAAAAAAAGCAACATATAAAATTGCATTCCTACTTTTGAAGCATCTTTCGTTTTCAAACGGGTACTCCAGATTCAGTCAGCTGAGTCAAATTAAGTTACTTTATACAGGTTCATAAAATTAAAAGGCGCTGCCGTTATGTTAAGGATGTCAATGAAAAGGACAAAAAAGATGTGAAAACATGCCAAGGCACTGGTTCTGAGGCAGCGCTGCGTTCTAAGGAAAGACTTGTTGATGACAGCTAATCATTCACTCTGGATAACAAAGTCCAAGAAGACAAGATAAACCTGAGGGCCCCACTCGACTGAGAAATTCACTGCAGTCTGAACAACCTGACGTTAAAGAGTTTGCTAAAAAGAACAATGACAGCAGTATTTGTTGTAAACTTTGCCAAATTACATAGTCCTTGTGAGATTTTGTTTTTTTTAATCCAGGGTTATGGTCTCAGTGGTCAAAATGAAGTAAGAGGATCTATTTTGTGTCTGTTCTGTCAGATCCCTCATTGTCTTTTTCCCATCCCTTGGGTGATATGCTGAAGCCACTCCTTCAACATCTGAAAACTTGGTCGGGCGGCGGGATCCAGGTTCCAGCACTGTTTCATGATGTTATACACGACTTCAGGACAACCATCGGGACAGTCCATTTTGTAGCCTTTCTCCACTCGAGGCACTACATCCTTTAATGGCTATAGAAAAGAGCAAATTTGGTTCTATAAATTTAAGGCTACATCACAAAGTTATTGCTACTCTCGCTATTGTCTTTAGAATAAGCAAACGTGTTGCACTGCTATTGAATTAATCCCTTTCTTAATCCAAAGCTGTTATTCCTGCCTATTTTTTCCACAAAAACAAACTGATACTTACAATTCTTGGGTAAGGGACTCGGCCGAAAGAGTAAATTTCCCACAGCAAAATACCATAGCTCCAAACATCTGACTTGGTGGAAAATTTCTAACGATAAATAGAAAAAAACAGACATATTAGAGTTTATTTCACTAGCTTTGGACTTGCAAACTGTGTGTGTCAAAGCACACAACTCTGAACAGCACATGGCAGTGCACCTTTTCTCTCAGTGCTTCAGGTGCCGTCCACTTCACAGGGAGTTTAGCGGTATCCTGAGTGGAAGAGGCCTCCTTGGTCAAACCAAAGTCGCTGACTTTAGCCATGTTGTCCTCTGATACGAGGACGTTTCGTGCGGCTAAGTCTCGGTGCACAAAGTTATTGGTCTCCAGATATGCCATGGCTTCGCAGACGTCTCTGTGAAAGTAAAAGAAAAAGTATTAACGTTGGGGTCGGGCATGTGCTGAACCAAACTTTCCCGTGACACACACACACACACACACACACATACACACACACACACACACAAATCGAACTTCTCTTTTACTGGTACTTTTACTATTCCGTATCAATGGGCCTTTTAATATGTGAAAATGCCTCTTTTATCTGACAACCATGTCATCTTTAAATATGTGGGCTCAGCAGTCCTTTTAGAAATATTTAATAAATATTTAATTTTGCATAAAAAGCAACCTCAGCTTTAGCTACTGATCTGTAGATTCATTAGATAAAATGTGCAACTCCGTTCTGCTCATTGTGCTGTAAAATATGCCCAATTTTAAACCCGAACTGCCTCCTTCTGTGATCATTAAGAATTGCAACACCTCTCCGCTAAAACGAATATAGGATAAAGCACAAACACATCACCAGAAATTGTGGTTCACTGCAGAAATACGCACAATGCAAAATGTAGAAGAGCTTCTCCACCAAGTACTGACCGCCCTCTGGAACGTAAATAGTCAACCAAACAGCCCTAACAACAAAAACAACAAAAACATGCTATATGTTAATATATAAAGTACTCTGGATGTTTCAAATCACCAGGCAGTCAGCCACCTACCTTGGCCATATACTCAGTAACTATAAAAAGACTCCCATTCTCCTCTACAATCACTCCAAGCAGCTGGACCAGGTTATCGTGCCGTAGTTGCCTGATGAAGGAGACAAGCAGAGGAGTTATTTTGGGTTCATTTGTGTTTCTATAAACGCCCTAAAACAAATATTTTGTTCTCTTACGTCATGACAGAAGCCTCTGCAATAAAGGCCTGTGCTGTGGCATCGTTTTTGATGCACTTCACAGCTACTTTAGTCCCTCTGTAGTCTCCCACCATGACATCTGGAATGATAAACAATGAACTGATCAGTGAAGCTGCACTTATACAATCCAAAAATTAGACAGCAGTGCAGCGCAGCAGTTATACTTCAACAGTTTTCTACCCTTTTGTGCTAAGAAGAAGAAGAAAGGCGAGCCATATATAAATCTCATGGCACAACAGACAACAACGCTTTTTTAGACACATCTTTGTGTGCCTCTGATTTCATTAAGAAATTTAGACTGTGGCCTTTACTGTGAAGTCTGAGCTCATTTAAAGTAAGCGTGAAGCACAATCTACTCACCTCCGAATTCTCCTTTTCCAATAACCTGCTGCAGCTTGAGGTCTTTTCTGCTCAATGACCAGCCACCTGTTCACCATTTAAGCAACATCAAAACTCAGCTGAGACACAAACAAGTTTCTGATCATCAAAAAAAACAAAATTATGTCATAGCTGAACGAACTTACTCCTGGAAAACTCATCCTGAGCAGCCACCGTCCCTTCCTCCAGCTTTGGCTTGATTAGTCTGGTGCAGAGGCCATCAGCATCTTTGGTGTAGTGCTAGAGAAAATAAGAGATACAATACAGTGCACACGGCCTCATCAGAGCAACTTCTACAATAAAAACTCTCAGAACGCAGCTTTATGATTTTATTTTAAAAAAAATCCCCCTTCTTTTATTTAGAGAAAGAAGCTGAAACCAATCTGAATAAGAACGTTCACTCTTCATCAATCATCTTTCAGAGGAATGGTCTAAGGCGCCTAATGAGTACAGCTGCGGGTTTCACTTCTCGTCTTTGTCTTTCCTATGTTGCTTATGGGTGCAATACACTTGGTGTTAATGCTGTACTGAAGCACTCTGACCACCTTTGTGAACTTTAGGCCTCTGTACAAATCATAAACATTAAAACTCAATAAGCAGTGCATCCCAATGACCAATAGAGGGCTGTCTGGTCAAATAAGGACATCGCTGTATATTATAGCTGACTGAAAAGCTTCAGTCACACATATACATCTACTTTACTGTGCAAAATAAATACTATGTTGCTGTTCAAAATAAGCATTTCACACAGGAAAAGGAGTCATTTAGAGAGTAAAGGCCTGGTATCTGTTTGAGGTTAGAACTCTGAACCTCAGCATGCTGTTCACTTCCTCTTTGATACTTCCTGTTCATTATATGTTCCAGGAACTGCTCAGACTCTCTGAAGTAGAACACGGTGATGCTAAAAACATGCTTACAGTAGACTGATGCTCAATATAGCACCTGAGAAAATGCCAGAAATACTTTGTTTTATTAAGAAAACAAAGCTTAGTTCATGCCTTACCTCTACAAGCTGCATGAGGTTTTCAAAAAAGACGTCTTCATCGATGGTGAGCTTGCCATCGTGGTAGATGATGCGATAGTGCTCCACCTTACCGTCGCAGCTCACACACAGAGTGTAGTCGCCGGGGAAGTTGGTACTCTCCCGCACCAAGAACAGGCCTGTCTCAGGGGGGTTGAGCAACCGCTCCGCCTGATCCCGAGTTATCTTCCCATGAAACCATCTGGTGGAAGAGGCAGCGAGAAATCAGTGCACCCCAAAAAACAGATTACCACAGCCACCCCAAATTAAGGAAACATCACACGTCATATGCAAGATACCGACAAGAGACCGTGGAAGGCATCTGCTCACATTTTCCTCTGTTTGCATCAAACATTACAAAGCATCATTAGTTTCAGAACTAGTTTAGAAATTCAGAACTAGTTTACCCACTTTGACCCACTCATTTTTAAACTTGCTGTTTTAAATCCTGACATGGTTTGATTTCATTTTACGCTCGTCTCTCTTTTTCGTTTTTATGTTGGCATTTTCCTTCTACATAAGTGATTTACTGTTCATATACTGTTTTAAAGTAAAAGCCACTCTAAGAGTGAATGTATGCTGGATGAATTTCATATATTATTTTCATTTAAGAAGAATTTGTGCCATTGTGGTTTTCAGTGCACCCCTATTTTAACAGCCAATATTATAATTAACCACATTCTATACATTAATTGCTTCTCTAACCTTGTTCTTACACACTAAAATTGCTTTTAAGTTTATCTGGACAGTCCAAGGGAATTTATATTAGCAGGCCTTGATATTATGCAGATGGGTGTGTTTGCGAATAGGATTTGCAGGTTCCTCAGACCGGCTGAGTGTTCTGTGTTTGAATTTACACATTTTCCCAATGAAGATCAAAACAAAACTTTTAATTCTGAGAGGGCTGAAGCAGATTTTTTTCCCAGCAGCTAAAGCTGAAGATAACAGAAGGTTTAATGCAGTTTTGACCTCGTGTGGCTGAGTATTTCTTTAGTCTTTGAAAATTTTTCATCTTTCCTTGTTCAAGTGACCTCACGATATTATCATTAACCTTAAATGGACCTTTAATGCAAATTAAACAACTCCTGCCAACATACGTCCAGATGTATGATAATGATTAGAGTGATTTGCGTGTCCACTGTGACCAGTTTTATAACAGAGGCAGTCACATATTTAAATGTGGCTTTTGGAATGTACAGTGAATGCATTTGCATCTGACTCCATAAGAGAGTTGCATGTAAATATCATACAGTAAACCTTGTTGGAAAGCTGAGACAAAGACCTTTCTTCAGACAGAAGCAGTTTGACTCTGACTTGCAGGGAAAGTTGCAGTTTTTCTTTTCAGTTCTGTTTTAGGAGATTTTTATCCAGTAACACAGAACGATTATCATTTTACTCTCATATTCATTACCGGTAATACTTACTGAGATCTGCACATTATGTGAGCATTTTTTAGTGTAACAGTAAACAAGAGAAAGGATGTTTGGCTAATGCATGTCTGTACGCACATATATGCATATTTATGGTCAATAATTGGCAACTTGTGCTAAAGGAACATCCAAAAGCACACATACACACACAAGCTCACATTATTTTTATGTGTTGGTATAGTTAATTTTGACTTCGATACATAATTCTGCTCGCAAGTGGACTCTAAAATAAAGCTGTCATTCATACATATGCACACGCCTGCGGCAGCAAATCCATGACGTGGACAAGTGGGGAGATTTTTGAGATTACTTTAGTCTGAAATAGAAAAGAAACAACAGGAAGCTGTGCAGAGTTCATGCAAACCTGAGGTGGAAGCAGACAGACATGCACTGCAATTACAACACAGCCCAACCAAACTGTGGTCGCCATTCACACAACTACTGTGCCACTGCCACGACAAATAGGCCATCGGCCTTCTGTAACCACACAGCCATAGGAAGAGGGCGAAGTCAAGCTATTTTAAACATTGCTGCAAACACCATTCAAAGATGGTTCAGTGGCAAGAAATACAAGCAGCAGAGGCATTATTTACTCATGAGAATCTGTGTACTCACGGCATTAGACTCAGCTTTCCCTCAATTTTCACACCTTCCCTTTTTTGGACATAGTTGGCTGGAATCGTTCCCTCGCGACCTGCAGAATTTTTAGCTTTGTACCAGTTTGGATCCTGAAACACAAAATGTTTACTGAGTTGGGACTGCGTGGGCTCAAACACAAAGCTATGTCTTTATAGAAGCACAGGCAAAAAATATGCAATACTACCTTTGTGACAACAATGATAGTCAACACATCTCCTTTGTTAAAGGGCAGGTCCTGCTCTGTTGTGCCTTTGAAGCTGTACCTGGCCACACACTCTGTGCCCTGTGGCCATGGATTCTGTAGCAATGAGGGGCAGGTCACTATATAGTAAAATTATTTATTTTTAATTTGTGTTTCCAATTTTTGACATGCGCCACTGTCTTTACCTGGACCTCTGTCATTGTGAGGCGGCTTGATCCTCTCACAGGTGGGTTCTGCTAGTTCCTACCATTAGAGCTGGTAATCACACACACGTAGTACCTATGAAAGGAAGCAGAAGAGTGAATAAGATGTCCCCACTTTTCCAATATCGACCTGACCGCAAATTCACGGGAAGATAATGACTTTGTGGTTTTGCTGTAAGGGGGCATATGGCCTTTCAAAGCAAGCAGATCGGTCATTATCACAGCACACAAGAGTAACATCAGATCAGACAGTGCTGGTAAAAATAACTCACTCGGGCAGAAAGCAGAACTAGCAGGTCTTCTTTTTTTAAATCAAACTTTCACAACTAGTGCATAATGTTTCCATGACGCAGAAGGACAGTGCAAACATAAAGAAGCTCTTTTAAGGTAATTTAATATAGAGTATTTCATACAATCTTATAAAAATAATAGCAAACATGTTAAAATAAGAGATTAAAAAAAAGGCAAAAGTGTCATCTATTTCATACTTTGGATTTCATGTGAAAACCTAGTTCAGTCTGACCTAAAATAAGACACACACTGGTTCTCCATCCTAAACTCAATGACTGGGCCTTGTAGGAATCAAGATAGCTCTCTTCCAACCCTGGAATGCAAACTTGTGGTGAGATCTGACCAGGCCCCAGGGACTCATCCAGCCCAGCATTACTTTAAGTCAATAAAGCAGCCGCTGTGACAGTAACCTTAGGCCTGAGTAACCCTGGGGCCTGTTTCCATGATACACGCACACAACGAATCAGAGCAGAGACATCATAGTTAAATGATGACTTATAGATTAAGTTATGCTCCACATCCTCCCTCTCTCTTCCCCCCCAAACCCCACTTCCTCTCTTGCTCTATCTGTTCCCAGGAAGAGGTTGCAGAGCTCAAGTGGTCAGTGCTCAGGGAAAATCCTGGCTCTGATAAAATGTTACTTTACATGAGGTCACATCCTTTGACATGCCCACTGTTGTGTGGGCAACTTCCTGTATGACACCCCTGATTCAGGATACACCAACTTTGGGGTGGGGTGCTTAGAAACGTGAAAAATAAAACACATCCTCCACTATTATAATCCTGTTACTTTTAATGCATGTTTGTTCCACTGGAGACATAATCTGATATGTTTTCTGTCACACATTTGAATATACGGCTCTCCATTTCACAGCCAAGAGGGTGTCTGAAACCTATCAGGAGCCCCACATAAGACTGTCACCACGCCGTACCATGGGGATGTAACGGATGTGGCCCCCTATGGAGTGCTGCAGCTGTCTTCTGTGTCAAGGGACAAAACTATCTTTCCCATTTCCCACACCCCTCAACCAAGCAAGAAACCCCCCCCCCCCCCCACACACCCACCCACCCCCCCCCCCCC
>VOQJ01037660.1:0-13848 GCA_015052665.1 Apistogramma diplotaenia | reverse complement strand
TTCCATCACAAGACACAGGAAGTAATGTGACACTCTAAAGGGGGGGGGGGGCATTATAATATACATGCCAGCAGTAAAAATTAAGTATGGTTCATCTTCTATCCAACCATTACAAAAATGATACAGTAATATGTCATGAATAGTGTGAAAATCCTGGGATTAAAGGCTAAAACAAAAGCTAAAATAAATAGATACAAGTATTTAATGTACAATACAAGTTCTCATATACAGTGTAAATACAGTATAATGTGTATCTGGATATGAACTTATATCTAGCCTGCCAAATGTTTCATATAGAAATAAAACTGTTCAAAGAGTAACAACATAACCTTTTAAGTGGCACAAACAACTGTCTAATGATGCAATTATAACCCCTCCTGATAAACAGACAGGAAGCAAAGGGCAGACAACGTTACAGTGTAACCAACGAATGAAGAGTAAAATTCACAAGTCTTAACCCACTGGTTGCCTGCAGGCATGCACTCACGTCTCACGTACACACACGTCTCATTACGTCTCATGTCAATAGAGAATCATCTGCAGTCTAACTGCTTCCTAATCTAGGAAATGACCGTGCTGTGGATTGGTGATCATTTCATGTGAGCACAGACTCTTTGGATCAACAAATGACTTAAAAGAATCGAAGACTTCTTGAATCAAAGAACTATTTGTACCGTTACATTTGGTGTTGCTGGAACCCTACTGCCATCAAGAGGTGAAATCTGATTTAAGGTTTAAGGATGGATAAATGAAATAAAAGTAAAAGTAAAACACTAAAACAGGAGCCTCTAGATAAATTATTGAACATATCTTGGAAAAGCAATATGTATGTATGGCACAACAGTGCATTCAGATCATAATACTGTTTAAAGAAAAGCTACCAGACAAGACAGTATTTTTATAAAAAGAAGAAGCTAAAGAGAGCTGCTCTGCACACTGTTCTCTGCTGAAGGTGGTTCTCTGCATTTGGTTGTGCAAGTTGCAGCTGCTTTTTCTGGTGAGCAAACTACTATGGTAATGGTATAGAAGACATTTGGATGTTTTCCTTGGAGAGGCCACTCGTCTAAACATTCTTCCAGATTGACTTACTGTCTTTCTGAAATGCGGAAGGAAGAAAATACTTTCGAGTTGTTTTTAAGTACTGGACCCTATCTTGGTGAACATCATAAACAGTGAACTCTCTTGTGTGTTGCATTTACCGTGGCACACATGAACTCAGAACAGTAATGTGCAAAAGGCAATTCAGGTTTTTAATTGCGGATTTTTATCTTAAATACCATTCATTTTAAACGTTGCAACACACATATCAGATTTATAACATATCTGTAGTGTTCCCCATTACTTGAGCAGTGAGCAGAAAGAACTTGAAAACAAACTTGATTTTCTTTTGTACTTTAGAAAGCCACCAACAGCTCTTCAACCACAGAGCCAACTGATCCTGCAAAACAAAACCAGTGAAGAATGCATTTATTTGTAGAATCAAGCTATGACACAATATTAATGCTGGATGCTGCAAATACCAATTTACCTCTCTGAGACTTTAAAAAATAGCAGCACCTTGACAGAGTTAGACTGCTTTATTTACAATTTACCGCTGCTCATTTAAAAGACTTCACATTCTCAAAACGTGCTTTTACTTAAGGTTTGTTAATTCGTTTAGTCTTTTGTGACTAATTTCACAAAGATAAAAGTATCAGGGCTGTTTTAGCTGTAATTTAGCTGCTAGAAACCGCAAAATATAAGTTAACCAGATTTAATTACTTCTGAATTTGTTTTCTCACAATGCTAATATTGTGATTTAAAGGTGATTCCACACGACTTGACGTGTATTATTATTTAACTGTAGCTTTTCTTTTTCTGCCTTATTTTGCACTGTATTTTACCAGAGGTGCAGTACGGGGACACGAGTGAAGATATAAAATATTCAGTTAGTTTAAACTGAAATTCAGTTGTCACTTATATGAGTGGTCAAATTTGTCATCGTGAAACTGTATAAAGGGCCAGGTTTAGTGACAGTCTGCGCCAAAATCTTCAAACTGCTGCTGTCGGGGCTGTGAGGTTTGAAATTAGCGTGATGATGCATTTGCAAAAATGCGCCCACAGGAGTAAAAAGTTCTTATCTCCTGACAGTGCGCTAATCTATATACAACTTTGCAGTCAGTTCATTCCAATAATTACCTCCCAGAGCAGCGCAAATTAAATAGCACACCCGCTGAGGAAGTGTGCGGTAGGTAGTCATGCCCTAACAAAAAACAAAAAAACAAAAAACAAAAAACGGTGTAAGCGCGATTTATACGCCTTTCTCTCTGAAAACACAACAGCAACGCACAATCCCACAACCAAAATAGCACAGCGTTGAATTCAGAGTTTAATCTTACAGTAGTAATCACGCTTGTATGGTGAATTTCAATAGTCTATTCTCCTACCCAGATCTGGTGCTGTGGAAAGCTGAAGTCCCACAAATGCAGTATACAGTACACGGCCTTAATATGCAACTGTAGGAGATTTCCTTTCAGAGCGCGTACGAGGTCCACAATACAAGACGCATACATATGCATACAGACAGTCAAATATTATTATTGTGACGGCTCGGCAGTATTAACATTTTTAGTCAGAAATGGGCCCATAGTGAATACAACTGCAGTCATACAGACCTGCAACACCACAAATCACTTTCATAGTTTTATTTTATTTTCTTCTACATACAACATCAAAAAGTCCGTCAAAATGCAAATTACTCACCTGCCACAGTAACAGTTACTCCATAAACACGCGGAGGCCTCCCTGTTCTGCCCTCCATACTTGTCAGTTTTTACACAGGCTTCAGGTGTAGCTGGAGGAATAGTTTGTAATAAAAGTGCCCATCCCTGGATTCATCCTGCTTCGACCTGAGCACTGAGTTACATTGCCAAACGTATTCACTCATCCAACCAAATCATTCAATCCATGTTCCAATCACTTCCATGGCCACATGTGTACAAAACCAAGCACAAAGGCATGCAGACTGTTTCTACAAACATTTGTAAAACAAGAACAACAAAAAAAGTTGAATTCCAGCATGGTAGCATGATAGGAAGTCAAGTTGTGAAATTTCCTCACTACTAAATATTCTACAGTGAACTGTTAGTGGGATTTTAACAAGGTGGAAGCGATTGGGAATGACAACGACTCAGCCATGAAGAGGTAGGCCATGTAAAATGTAAAATGACTGAGTGGGGTCAGTGGATCCTGAGGTGCACAGTTCTCAGAGGTCGCTGACTTTCTGCAGATGTGATTGCTACAGATCTCCTACAGAGAGTTTAGACTGGAAGAACTTCACAGGTCTGCACAGACCCAGCAGGCAATCGACGTTCATTTAATGTAAATCTGCAACACCGTATGACGTTCAGTGAAAGTTCTACTGCGGGGAACTCCACATGGCAGCAAAGTTCCCTGAATGTGAGTTTAAGGTTCTCCTGTGAACATATGTCCTCCATTTTCCAGTGAGAATCATCCACACTTGTAACAAATGTAAAAAAGTATTTTAACTTCACACATAAAACAAGACTGCAAAATATTCCCCAGGCTGCAGGTAACTGTTTACCTGAGCCATGTGTGAGGTGATGGGACCAAAGCATTAATGACAAACAAAGCAAAATTATATAAGAATCATACTTTAATGTTGGTTTTACTATATACATGTACTTTTTCTTGTATGGATAAACAATATTTTGGGACTACCAATAAACTGAGTAGAAGACTGTTGTGAGTAAAGCCAAAAGGTTCTAAGTGGCAACATTGCATAGTCTTTTCTTTACCTCAACCCAACAGAACACCTTGGGGATGAATTAGAGCAGAGAATGTGAGCCATAAATGCAAAATGATCAAAAATTCCCATAAACCCAGCCCTAAACCTTGTAGAAAGCTTCCCAAAAGAGCTGAAAAGGGTGGCTTGGCATCAGTAAAGCAGTAGAACATCAGCCATAACACCAGAAAATAGTCTGTGACTCACTCTGACTCCAGTGGTCAACCTGTGCTGTGACACACCGCCGGAGCCTAATGCTGGGGTTTCTCCTCTAAAACCAGCCAGAGCACACGTAAGCTCACTCCATGAAAATACCACGCAGGGTGGATTTGTCTCGTGACTTTGTCACTCATGCCGACCCACTGCTCTGCCTTTCCACACCATGTGGTGAACACTCAAAAGTCTTCAGATTTGACACCAACACCGAACTGAAATTGAATCAAACCTCATGGATTAACAATGGGATATCACTCAAGTTCATGTGTGTGTGAAGTCAGACAACCTTTTGGCAATATAGTGTGTGTGTTTGTACAGTTTAGTGCAAAAGTCTTGAGCCAGGTCTCATTTCTTTAGATTTTAATTCCATGGAACAATAGTTCTCCAGGCTTTCTGAAGGTCATACTCAAAAAACAAAAAAGAGCCCATCGCAGCTGATACCAAAGTGATAACAAAATAAAGCAGGAAGTGATTCAATAGAGACAATAGAGACAAAAAAACATAAACCCATGATATTTTTTTTTACCTCAAGAACTTTACATAGCAATTATATATTATTTAAGATATTTAAAAAAAAACATACAATAGAATAACAGCAAAAAGTCCCTTTCACCTTACATTAAATGTCTGTGTGTAAACACTAATCGCATTAGTCAATTTTATTTATACCACATTTTAAACTGCAGCAAGTGGCCCAAAGTGCTTTCCAGGCAACGATATTACAGCTCCCCACCAAAAAAAAAATCAAAACATAAAATGCCCATATGCATGATTAAAATTAAAAAAGATAAATTAGAAAATGAATAAAAAAAAAATATGCAGATGAAATGTAACAACAGAAAATTTCTAAATAAAACAGCTGCTGTAATGGAGTTTAAGGAGTGCGTAATTTTGTTGGTGTGGCCATCAGGAGGAAATTATCTGCCATAAACAACCATCACTGTGGTGGTGGGTAAAGAGACGCATATGATGGAGGCTGTTCTTCCCCCTGAAACTGAGGCAGAGCACTAGGCCCTGGATTAGGTACTGAATGTGATGGGAAAGCTGGACCTGAAAAGCCCTGTGAAGTGGCACCTTGTGGCCACTGGTTATAGCTGCCACTTGTTATGTTTGGCTGCTGAGTGGGATCCAGAGTGGGGTACTGATAAGGACCTGTGAGTGCAGGATCAAATCCAGTGGGGATGAAGTCGCTGTAACTCGGAGGCCCAGCCGCTCCGGGTGGGTAAGCCCAACCACCCACACCAGACTGCGTGGCAGCAAATCTGGAAGGAATGATGACCAGTGGAAACACCACCTCTGGGTCAAAGGCAAAACTAATGTCCAGATACACCTGGGAAACAGTTACAAATTGAGGAATAAAATGAGATTAGTAATAATTTGGGATTATTTGCCATTTATGAAACTATTAGTTCCGTTATTTGTCATAAATGAGTCCTTATTGTAAACTTTTTTATGCCGTAAAATAGCTTATTAATAAGCTGTTCTGTTATTTGCTGCATTTTTTAAATTAAAGATGTTAAAACAAATTTCCTCTGTCTATTATTTAGCAAATATTTACAAACAAAAGGAGTTTAATTTCTGAGGCAACAGGTCATCAATGTTAAAGTGTTTGATACCTTCAAGTAATATTCAACCGTGATGATTTCACAGTTCTGGAGGAAGATGACATCGTGGGGAATCTTCACTTGGCAGGAGACGGAGTCCTCCGAGTCTGGATTTACAGTCTCCCCGATCGCTTTGAACAGTGTCCTCTCGCTGGCTGTGGAAGAGCCGCCGGCGCGGTACACTATTCTCTGCTGAAGTTTGAATTTGGGCTTCGTGTCCTTGGAAGAAGCGTTTTGGATTTTGGCAGCAGCAGATAAAGTGTCACCTGTCAAAATCAAAATTTTAACAATAAATTGCATTTCTAAATCTATCAATATGTGGTTGTGAGAGTTACTTTACCTGGAAAGCAAACGTTTTTGCTGATGGTAGCAGACAGTTGTAGCTCTCCCTTGGAGAGACCGCCCATCTTCTTATTCACTGAACCAGATTGTGGACACTTTAACAGACCACACAGACAAATAAAAAAAAAACATTCCAGATCAATTTCATGCTTCGCAAACACTTTCCAAATATCAAATTTATAACATATCGGAGGTGTGTTTACCATCACTTGGGCAATGTGTAGATAGGACTTGGAAATAAAGTTTAACTCCTTTTGTACGGTAGAAGGCCACCGCCAGCTCCTTTTAATCGTTGCTTGAACCATGTAGATAACTTTGCCATTGCAGCTGTTGAAGGATGACGGCATGTTCCTATGTAACAAAACCAGTGATGAATGCATTTATTTATAGAAGCAAGCTATGACACAGTATTAAAGCTTGAATCTAGAATTTCACACTTACCCCTCTGGGATTTTAAACCTGAACTTAAAAACATGGATGCCTTGGTGAAGGGAAGTCCCTGCAAGAGAAGTTTGAGTAACCTTTAGAGACTTTAAAAACGCCAGCACCTTCATGTTTACAATTTATCCCAATCACAACTTAGTTTGTTTATTAGTTTTTTGCTTTTATAACTAATTTCAGTAACGTAGATAATAGTCTTAATATTATTTTAACTATAACTTAGCTGTGAGTGGGGTCAACACCAGAAAAACACCTCCATATTTTCATGGAGGTAATTATTTATTTGGCACTACCAGTTAGGGGAAATTATTAATGAAGACAGACTGAAGGCTGTATGGCCTATATCAGCTGATTACTAACCCAGCATTGGCATTGAATGAATTGGCGTTGTATGCACAGGTGGCCTTGCTGATAGAACAAACAGAGCTAGGACACACCCTTGTGGTGAACCAGTGGATGATATGAGGTGGTCAAACTCCAACTCTCTGTGTCGTGTTTGTTTACGAAGTCTAGAATCCAGCCAGCAAGCTCATTACTCAGATCTTAAAGTCTACAGATTAAAACACGTGGTTCTGATAAACTGAGTCACCCCTCTCCTTCCAACTGTTTAAGAAATTCTTTTACAATTTCACTTTTGTTCATTTTAATGTGCTGATTGTCCCTTAATGTGCCGCTCAGTTCCTGAATTACTTTGCTAAAATCATACATATCAAAATGATAAGAACAGCAGCTTAGAGTACTGGCAGATTCTTTCTTTAAACATAAAACCCTCTAAAATGTCATGAGTTGGTCAAGCTGAGCTCAGGTCATATGTAGCCATTTTATTCTCGAAACCTGATTTGTAGGCTTGTTTAACCTTTAAGATTTCTCCTTTCAGCTCTGCTGGTTGTCTATAGCTCTGATGCCCCTCCCTGTAGAAAAGCATCTCTTTCATTGAATTGTGTACTTAACGGCTTTGTTAGTCCAATCAGATCATCTCCACCGGACTGACTGAAGACATCCCAATCAGTTCATTCATAACATTCCTGCATGCAAATCGCTGCTTCCTGTTTCCAATCTTAAATGTGCACGATTTGGACTTTGATACACAACTGATAGGCAATTGATACACACACAATAATGATCTGCTCATAGGTGGGAGGGGGAGGGATTTATATGCAGGCAGATAAAAGGCACGCAGTGACACCAACAAAAGTTACATATCTGGTATACAAATATGCTGTCTCACATCACAGAACTACAATAGCGTTTGTTGATATACTGTACAAACAAACCCACACCCTTGTGTTTTCACCACTGCCTCAAAGATACGTTCAGGCAGACAGGAGCTCCAATGCCACTGAAGGTCAAGTCAATGTCCTGCCCTTGCTCAGTGACAAAACACTCCCTGAAGGCACAACACTCCCAGACAATCCAGATCCCCAAGGATTTCTAGAAGGAACCAGTCCTTTCAAACTACCAGACAATAACCTGCCTCAGCGCAACATGGAAGCTCCTGTGAGGCATCATAGCAGCCATGTGTGGGACCCAGAAAGGAACTGGCAGAAACACCAGAGGGGGGCGCCAGGGTGGCTCAGGGCGTGAGCAGGCGACCATATATGCCGCGTTGCGGTGCGGGCGGCGCAGGTTCGATTCCCGACCTGTCGCCCTTTCCCGCGTGTCTTCCCCGTCTCTCTCCTCCCACTTTCCTGTCTCTCTCCAACTATCAATAAAGCCATGAAAGGCCAAAAAATATACTTTTTAAATAAAAAAGAAACACCAGAAGGGGGGAAACTGCAAGACTGCAAGACCAGACTGACGAACCTGTGAGGCACCTGGATTTATTAGAAGAAAGGGTACGACTCAATACCACCCACACGGATACTGGAAGGCTCAAAAACCTCCAAAACAAGATCAACAGGATCTTCAGAGCCTTTGCCAGCAACTCAACGGGGACGTGGAAGACAACACTAGATAACTTCAAGCCAATTCCACAATTCACCCTCAAATGCAGGATTTACCGAGAAGCTGCTCGGTGCCCATAACCTGGCTAAAGGAGGAGATGGAAGCCACTGACATCAAGACAAGATTGAGGGTTTCACCCCAAATGCAGCACGCTGAGACTGCATGCTAAGCAGAAGGAGGCCGAGGACTAGTGAGTGTCAGAACCACTATCCTGGATGACACAATAAAGATCATTGAGTACATCAGAAAGACGGCCACAACTGATTATGTGCTTAGTGAGTACCTCAGACAGCAGAAACCCAAGAAAGAAGAGGAGCAAGAACAGGAACCATCATGGAAGGACAGGCACCTGCACAGCATGTACCACTGGTAGATAGAAGACATAGTTATAGTGAAATCATACCAATGGTTGGACAAAGCTGGGCTGAAAGACAGCACAGAAGCACTAGCTGTAGAAAACAGTGAAAACAAGCTTCTAATACAGGAGAGCAGTGTGATTAAGAACTGTATGCTTTTCTCTGTCAGCAAAAGGCGCTCTATGTTTTGTGACTGTCTCATGGCAAAATGTATTCACTTTTTGGCTTTTATGTCAGATTTTTCATTGATCAAAAATTTCCATATATATTACCATAAACGTTATATAATAAGCTTTAACGTAACTTTCTTAACAAAGTTACATAGTACTTCACAGAAAAAAAATCCAAGAAATTATTCATTTTTTCCTATAAAAAGGGGGGGAAAACAAATTGCAATCTGTCAAACATTTAGAATTGAGTATTTAAAAGGTTACTGGTGTGCTGGTCAGACATGGAGATGAAATGTTCAGGTGTTTTCAGATTAACAGAAAGCAGGGCCTGATTTAGAGGAGTTCTAAACAATATGACTAATTTGGAGGAGGGGACCAAGTTCAAATTCAGAACCAGGATAGCCCCCCGATGCCACTGAAGCGGCTGTTTATTTTTTTGTTCAGGATGAATTACTTCTCCCTCGTGCTGGTTGTTAATAAACCTGATTTGAGCAGAGTTTAACAGAGCTTAACTGCACACAGCTAACATGTCCATATGAAGAATATGAGGAAGTCCTTTGCTGAAATACCTCAATTGGTCATTGCTCCCCCAGAACAAAAACCCAAGAGATTGGCTGATGGGGGTTCCCAGATTGTATTACAGTGCAGAAGTCATGAGCCACCCCTCGTTTGTTTATTTTTTGTTAGGAAAATGGGAAATAGGTGCAGCAATGTATGTACTGAAACATGTCCAACCACGCATGGAAATAGAAGGCAAAACCAGAGGTTACACAGTACAATGCTAATAAGCTTGAAAGTCAATAATTGGTGTGACCACATTTCACAGCAATTTACAATTTACCACCGGGGTCGGCCAGTTTCGGTCACGATGTGCTCGCGCGATCTCGGAACAGGCCAGTTCACGTTTGATTTTGCGTGGCTACAGAATGCACAATGCTGACCAGTGTTAAAGTGAGGGGTAAGAAGTGTAAAATAGCATCAGCGCCGAGATGGATTTTTTTTTCTGGTTAGAACCCTGTCCATCATGCTGGCTGTAGATAATCACTGTCCTGACCTCCTCTATAATGACAACGATTGGAACAAAATTCGATTGCGGCTTTCTCTTAATACACGGTTGCTTCAGACCAACAAGCTGCCAAGAAGCCTTTTAGAAGTTTGTCATTTACGGTGCTCAGCCATAGTTACTTTTTTCACAGGTAAAGATACCTGTTTGAATGCTACACTTCTATTATTACTAATAAACTATGTTAATCCATCAAAAGTGTAAAACAGAGTGAGAATGACATCAATGAAAATATGCGATAAAAACATTAAGCAGTTAAAAATAAAATTCCAGTCATTGTTAATAAACTATACAGTACTGTAAACAGGTTGTTGTAAATTCTGCAGTAGCTCACTGGCATCCAGCTGCCAGTAGGTTTCTGTATTTACAGAATTTACAGCAAAGTTGCTGTAAATCCAACTCACAGTTGCTGCACAGCAACTTTAAATGCAGCTCCGGGAGGACCTGAAAGTCTTTGCTGTAATGTTACTGTTTAACTTTTTACCAGAAAAAGAAAATTGCTGGCATCCAGATGGTGTAAAATTTACATTGTGACCATAAAATTAAAGGTAGTTCAACTTTTAAACCTCGTAAAATTAAGAGCAGGGTCGATAGGGCCTATGTGTTATCTCAGCGATTCAATGTTTGGAGAGTGACATGTTCCTGAGCCAGACCACGTTCAAAACAGCCGGCCAGGGGGCGCTGTTTGTTATGCCTATATGGGGAAATCAGGTGATGAACCTGCAAACAATTAAGACAATCAAGAGGAGATAATTCAAACTAGACACAGGAGACAAAATAAATTAAACAGTAAGTACGAAATAGGAGGACGCAGACACACAAATAACTTGACACGGGACACCGATGACTGCGGTCAAGTGAGCCCGACCGTGATTTGGAAGATGAGGGATCACTTGACCGCAGTCGATGACTGAACAAATACACTACAAACTAAAACTCGTATGGTGTAGTGGTTACACAGTAGCTTTGCAGCATGCGATCCAGACTCGGCAGTTGACCATGCGATCTGGACGGCAAACCAACTTTCCAAAAAAATAAAAATAAAAAATGAAATAAAAATAAAAAAATAATCCGCTATGCCTATTTATAACAATATACGCACCGTGTGCTCATACAGTAATGTAACAACAACAACTTGCAGAGGCAAAACGGGAAACAAACAGATATTTCTTCCGGGTGCTGTGTAGACCCTTTGGGAAATAAGTGAGCAGCTGAAAGTTACGCATTTTATAAACAGAAACTGGAACCAAAGACTCAAAAGAATAGGGAAATACATGAAAATCACATCGCATTTAATACTCTAACTACGAACAAAACAGTGAAAATGTTATGATATACAATTGATTAGAGTAAAACTCCAGGAGACTAAAAAAAAAACCCCTACCTGAGAAGAGACCAGTGACCATAACAAACACAATATATCCTGTCACGGGAACGCAAATAGCATGGAATAGGCCTATGAGGAATGACCAAATAAACCCTGTCCAAGTTCTAAATGAGTAAACCGCTTACCTTTGTCATTTTCCGCAATTAGGAATTCTTTCAGTTTGAAATATCTCCGGTGGTCGTTGTACGATCTCTCGTCATCTCCACTCCCTTCAGTCCAGTGTACATGAGCGTCTCCTTTGGCTTTTACACAAACGCTCTTGACTTTGACTTCTTTGGTCAGACTGAAACTAACAGTGCCGACTATATCATCTCCTTCAGAAAAAACGCTGTCTTCGTTGAGTGTTTCACAAGTCAAATTTAAATCCTTTATCGGCGACATTTCCGACCTGTCGCTGAAAGTGTTTCCAACACTGACCAACTGATCCAATGGGCGTGACAGTAGGCTCCGCCTACACAGTGACGTCGTAAGCTATTTTCCGATTTTACCCAATAACAAAAGTTGTGAGACATTTATTGCAACATTTTTTTTAAAGTAATCCATGTATGTTAAACAGCATAATGAGAATGGATTACAGTGATTGACACAGTTTAAAGCGACTCATTAAGTTGTTACTGGAGTTACATTCATTGACAGGTTCATCTCGCGAGGTAAAAAGATCAACGATTTTTCCGCTTTCCAACCCTTCATTCGATCTCATTTGATCAAAAGAGTCAGATGTTTACTCGCAGGCTGACCAGCAGCAGTCACGAACTTAACGTGTATTCTTTATGAGGAACACATTTACTGACTCTTAGAACAAAAGCCATGCAGCTTTTTTCTGCCAAAATGCATTTTACATGTACAATAATGTTAGATTTTAATTAATGTTGTTACAGTTGTAGTAAACACGAGGAAAATAATCAAAGAGCTAAGTTAGTATTCACTCAAACTTTCAAATTTTATCATCCTGTATTTTACAATATCATCTCTGCAGAGAAAAAAAAAGTCATCACTGGACTCTTTCTGCTCTGACCTTTGACATCAGTTAGGCTGATAACTTTCGGACAGAGTTAATAATCCAGACATAAGGTTTAGATTGTCCAGTTAGGACGTCTTGGGATCACAATTCAAAGAAATCACTGAAATCTCATCTATAGAATTAAAGTGTGAATCACAGTTGCCAGGATCAGACACAAAAAACTCAGTGCCAGTCTGTCCTTGTACACATTCACATATACAGACTGAATGTATTTCTTTTACACAATCAATATTTTCGCAATTTTTTTCCCCCATTTGCTCAATTTCTGCCAAAACAGTGAGGCTGGAAGTAACAGCTTGTTGACCTCAGTTGAGCTGTCTCCATCTACTGGTGGAAAGTAAATATACATGCTGAATAACTGGAAAAACCTTTCATGTCAAATTAAGCATTTCCATTGTTAAAAAATGTACATACATCAATTGTTTATTAGTTTATCAAACTTTACACTGTACATGTTGAGAAAAACTATAGATCTGCACAGGATATGGTGTGCAAATAAGAAAGAGTCACACAGAAAGATAGATAGATTATAGATAGATAGATTCAACTTTATTGTCATTGCACATGTCCAAGTCCAAGCAATGAAATGCAGTTTGCATCCATCCAGAAGTACTTAAGCGAAATTATAAATATGAATAAATATATACAATTTAGATATGATATAAATGTACACATATAACAAATGAACAGATTACAGTATTTTGTAGATGTGCAGCACAACTATATACGCAACAGCGTATGTAGTTGTGCTGCAAGTGTGCTATGACTACAGTATATACAGTATATATAGGATTGTAGTGAATGTACAGGCTGTGAGCAGGAATATATACATGTTACATATACACAGTTATGGATGGTTGAGAGTGTGCATGTGTGTATGACTGTAAGTGTGTGTGCGCGTGTATGTTTATGTGTTCAGTCCATAGTTGTTGGGTTCCGGTGTCAGGAGGCAGAGTTCAGGAGTGTGACAGCTGTGGGGAAGAAGCTGTTCTGATACCTGGTGGTTCTGGTCTGAAATTCACCAAGATGTCTGAGGACAGGTGGTTTTTCCTCAGAGTCCTCAGAAAGAAGAGGTGCTGGTGAGATGACATCACACCTGAAAGTGGAGGAAGAAAGCAAGAACACTGTAGGGCTAAACATTTATTTTTAAAAGAGGAAGTAACATTTGTTCTTTTAAATCTTTCTCATGAAGCCAGGCGGTGGTCGACTTCTGGAGGAATAAAACTCTCACTAGGCCCATTAATATCATGGGAGAACAGGTGGACACAGTGGAGAGCTACAGGTACCTGGGCGTTCACCTGAGTGACAGACTGGACTGGAGGACCAACAGTGATGCTGTGTATACCAAGGGGATGAGCAAACTATTTTTCTAAGGAAGCTCAGATCTATCTATCTATCTATCTATCTATCTATCTATCTATCTATCTATCTATCTATCTATCTATCTATCTATCTATCTATCTATCTATCTATCTATCTATCTATCTATCTATCTATCATTTCAGTGATTAAGCTGACAT
>VOQJ01037658.1:9467-21446 GCA_015052665.1 Apistogramma diplotaenia | reverse complement strand
ATAATGATAGCACCATTTCTTGTACTGTAAAAATTTAAATAAAACAGGGTGGCTCAGGGCGAGAGCAGGTGACCATATATGCCGTGTGGCGGTGCGGGTGGCGCAGGTTCGATTCCCGACCTGTCGCCCTTTCCCGCGTGTCTTCCACGTCTCTTTCCTCCCACTTTCCTGTCTCTCTCCACCTGCGTAACTGTCAATAAAGCCTTAAAAGGCCAAATATTTTTTAAAAAAATTAAACAACTATACAATACTGCAACTCTTCCCCTTCTGCGTATTCCTCAGAAGCATTTATCTCATTCCACCAATCCTGATTGGCTGGTGATCGCGATGACCATGTCAGGCAGAGCCACCCACCCTTAAATAGCTTGTGCTATAACACAGCCATTGTTCAAGATAAGCACCTCTTCTCGCATTGCTCCAGGAAGAAGGGATGTCTGGTGTCTCACTCATACTACTCTGAGAACCAGGGTTACGCAAGTAACCTAAAGTTCTCATTCCTAGCATTTGTTTCGATGTCTCACTATGGGAAATGGAGACTCCCATATTGCCAGACAAGCTTATCTCAAGCAATCGCCAGCAAAATAGCACGTAGTCCACCTACCCAATTGGGGACCCAGAGCTCAGTACTGCTTGGGCTACACTTGGGAGCGGAAATGTCCAGCCTGTAGAACCGGGCAAAGATGAGAAGTGAAGACCAGCTTGCTGCTGCACAGATGTCCTGGATTGACACTCCCTTAAATAGGGCCCAGGATGCCGCCAGACCACAAGGCTCCCGAAGGCCTGCGAATGAGCTCGCAGGCCTTCGGGAGCCTGCAGCCCCTGACAAGAGTCGTTGCTTAGTGATAGGCCTGCCCTTGTGAGGGCCTGCCCATGAAATGTCCGTAATCACAGTGATCTCCTCCCACACATTAGGGTCAGGCATAGTAGCCATATCCTCGCACAACTCCGCTTGGTAAGCAGCGAGCATAGAGGAAACATTCAGTGCCCTTACAGCCAAAGCCACTTTGTAGGCCCTTTCAGTCATGGCGGACTGAAAAGGATCCACCTTTGACGGGAGTGTGGGGTTCCTGGAGGATGTCGCTGCCCACCGCGGATGGAGGTGGGCTGCGACTAACGGCTCCATAGGAGGCATGCAGAGTAAGCCGTGCATCTCCATGCCTTCAAAGTCCATGGAAGAAGCACCTTGTATTGGGCTTCTGCTGCTGAACGGGCAGGCCTTCCATGAGACCGTTACCTCCTCCAGTAGCTCCGGGAAAAGTGGGAGTGGCGTATCCCATCGTGAGACATCAAAACGAATGCTAGGAATGAGAACTAAGGGATGGTCCAGGGTCACCTGATCCAGCCCTAACTATAACCTTTATCATAAAGGAAAGTTTTATATCATATATATATATATATATATATATGTATATATAAATAAAATCCTGTGCACATATGATGCAGTTCCCCAGAGGGTCCAGTAAAAGCTAAGGATTTATCCATGTACTGTACATAAAGTCCTTACACAGAAATGAATCAAAGAAAGCCTGTTTGGCGACAGCTCCTCTGGCCCGACAAAGAATTAAGCATTTTATATTCTACTGTGAAGCTAAACTGTTCTTGAAATTCAACTGGCAGCCAGCCTCACTAGTCATCCGTCGATTTGATGTGTGCTTCAAGAATCTGGCCCAAACAGCCAAACTGTGAGCCAGGAATCCAAACAAACAGTGTGAGAAACCAAGATGCATCCCCAGAAAGTTAAATTTACACCGGCACTGTGGCCCTGTGTGGCAGAATCCATCACTTCACTTTTCTGCTTCTCTGATCCGTCATTTTTCCTTGGACAGTAATCTCTGTACAGGGGTGGGTTTGCACTACTTTACCTTAAATTTACATTTTATATTATGTAAAAAAAAGAAAAGAAAGAAAATTGGGAAAAAACAAAAAAAGTATGTTAAGCATAGCGTACCATCTGTGGCACGTTATAAATGTGTGGAGAAATGCTGTGGACAGCTGTTATTAACCAAAGCTCAAATTATTTCTTAACCAAAAGTTTCTTTACAGTTTACCTGTATGGAACATTTTATCCCAGAGTCACTCTGGGATAACAGTGAGAATATGATCTGAAGTTTTCAAATACTGCTTCACCACTGAAGCAGACGAAATACCCACTGTGGCTTTCCTGTGCTCTTAATATAACACTGATTCCACAGGGAGCGCTGTGGAGTGTACTGAGAGGGGAACTGTACTAACTGTGCACCCTTCCTAGTCAGCCAGGTATCATAAAGGACTATAAAGTCAGACAAAGGAGGAGAGATCCTCGTGCTATCCATCAGGAACAGATTCCAGCTCCTTCACAGAGTAGCTAACTGACGGGGAAATTGAATACAAAAAATGATATGAAGCTAGCAAATTTGATGTGTTCTGCAGCCTAGCATTGCTTCAAGCTGATGATACTCAACAAAAGCAGAAAGCAATGTGCAGGGAAAAAATAGCTTAGTGACATTTGATGAAAAAGATTGTTTTGGCTGCTCCTTTATTCACAAGAAATCGCCATGGTGGGCAGCTCCACATGTCTGATGTGGCAGATTTTCTTCAGAGCGGATGTCCTTCCTGATACAACCCTAAAGGAGTCTGTTTCTCCTGCCAGGATGGAACCAGTGATCTTTCGCTTGTTAACAGAATGTGTAAACCACAACAGCATGGAGCCACTCCAAGGGGAAATTTAGTTCTTACATCAATGTGCAGCATTTTTCATTAAAAATGGCTAAAATGGCTCAGGAACGGTTTGAGAAGCAGCAGCAAGTTTGAGGTGTTGACTTGGCCTCCAAATTCTTCAGATCTCAAGCCAATGGAGCATCTGTGGAATGTGCTGGACAAACAGGTTTGATACATGGAGGCCCACCTCACAGCTTCTAGGATCTGTTGCTGACATCTTATTGCAGATACCACAGCACACCTGCAGGGGTCTAGTGGAGGCTGTTTGGTAGCAAAGGGGGGCAAACACAATATTCGGCAGGTGGTCATAATGTTATGGTTGATCAGAGTCAATTTAAGCTGGTGACTGTTTTAATTTCACACACCACATTCTACCTTTTTATACTAGCTGTGCACTGCCACGGGGCTGGACAGCAGCCAGAACAGCTCGTGTAACATTGGTTTGTATGTCGCTGAATCCACAAAGAGCAGTAAACCACAAAGCATGACCAATATAGATTATTATACAACTTATTTATAGGTGATTCTTTACCCAGCCTGTACCACCACTCAGGATGTCAGGGTTCCCCCACCGGACAAATACTGACCCAGAGAGGAGCAGTGCTTGCAAACCCTAACCATATTTTCTTTCCTTCACTTCTGCACTGACTCTGTTCTGGACTCTCACAATGGCCCACTCAGATCAACAAAGAACCAGCTGTAGCCCAAATCCCACTGCAAGGTGTTTCACATAAACACTAAAAAGGCCTGCAAACACAATTATGAACTAAACAAAATACAGATTCTGGATGCTTATCAGACCATGAAAAAGCTCATACTGTGTCTCTTATGATTTTGGGTGATGCAGATGTCTAATAATACATAACAAGGCCTCCATTTTTTCCTTAGAAAAATGCAGCAGCTCTTTTGTCTGCCCCTCTCCAAGGGCAAAAATAAGCGCATTATTACTAGAAGAATGAAAGTCAGTTAATGAAAGCTGCAGAAAGGAATGAAGCTTCTTGGACCACCTGTTCAATATTTTCATATTCAGTGAAGAAAAGCTCGAGTTCCCATATGAGATCCTTGCCATCTGTTTCAAAAATATATCAAATTTTGGTTTTCAACAACAGTGCATGCTTTGCTAAGCACAGAGACCTCAGAGCTTATCTTAACGCCTGCTTTTACGATTTGTGACATTTCTGTGAAAATGTATTTTCTGCTTAATAGAAGTGACTTCAAAGTGAATCCAGGTGATCTAACACAATTTAAGGTAAGATGTCTGAAAAACTACATATTCAAGTTTATACATCCCCACTGGGATTGCAGACAGACAAGTGTGACTGAAGCGCTGATCAATCAATAAACTGCATCTGAAATCAGTTACAGCGAGAACCATTAGTGTTATCAGGAGACGGGCACAAGTTTGATGTAGTTGTTAAAAGACTTCTCAGCAGCTTATCAGAAAGAATGCCAACAAAAAGTCAGCTAATCGGGAGATAAGGACAAAGAATCACTGCAGGCTTTATCTAATGCACCAAGTGCATCCTTAATAGGCAGCAAAAAGCTCCACATCCACATTTAATTACTAACAGTCAGCAGCCCCCTGGCAACCACTGGTTGCTAGGGGAAAATGTGTATGCCCCAACCAGTTGAAATCAGTTGCAAAGATAGTGGTGCGCCAGAAACCTCGTGATTGCTTTGGTCACTAACAGATTGCTGCAGATGCCCGTGGTCTCCATGGAAGACAGCAACCTGTTTGCAAACAGTTGCTGTGTACATCCTGAACCAGAGAGAAGCTGAGGAAGCTCAAAGCAAACTGTGAACAGAGAGCACTCGCCCTCAAAAAAAAAGAAAATAAAGCTGTGTCTTACTGCTGCTGCAACCTGTACATTTCAGAACAATCACAACATGGTTTTTGGTTCAGCATTACATACCTCTTCATCAACAATTTTTCCTTGGCAACTCCTAGTAACCACCAGCAATGACTCGCCAACCATTCACAGAATACACTTCTCCCTGGCAGCCTACGCTTGCCAGAGGGTGACTGACCTGTCTCTGTTTCACTGAGCCTTTAGAAACCAATTTCACAGAGACTGCTAGCAACCTCCAGCAACTACTTACCACCTCATAACCAATTGTGGGCTGGTTGCCACCCAGTCTTTAGGCTTGTGTGAATGGGATTAAAGATTATACAAAGTGTGTCACACAGCATCACAGTTCTCTATTCCACTGAATTTCAAGATGTTCATAGCCATGCACCAGCAGTCTCCAGCTTCAGTGGGCCTCAGTGTCACTCTAAAGTTATCCTTAATCTTTTGGATATAAACTACAAGTAAGAAAATTTGTGTTTGGTTGATTATTTAATTTGTTGTAATGATGCAATAAGTCTTCCATTGTTGGAAAGCCTTTTTACATCCTTTGCCACATTTGTAAAAAAAAAAAAAAAAAAAAAGTAATTGTGGGTTGAGCAGCAGAGTTGAGTATGTGGGCCTCCCCAGGTGCTGACAATCAAGCTCGTCATCAAAATCATCATAAATTCTTTACTTTTTGTTCTAAGGTTACACGATTCTGCATAATGTGCACTTTTCCTACAAATAACCTGATTCCCCGATTTCACTTGCTGCTTCTGTCAGTTATTCAAGTTGCAGTTTGCATCCAACTCTGTGCAAACTCTTCAGTTGCTGAAGGAATTGAATAGGTGAGTATCAAAGGGTCACGCAATTCAGTAAGAGACCAAATTTGAAATATAGTCACAATATCTCCTTCCAACACTCAGTTATGGCATTGAGCTCTGGCCAGTGGGTTGAATATTATGAGAATTATGAAAGTTACCCTTTAATCTTTTGGATACAAGATATAATAATTTCAAGAAACCAACCAATATTTATTTATATGGTGCTTTTCACAGACAAGAGTCACACAGAAAATAATCAAGATGATACAAAATCTAAAAAGCATTATTTCATCTGTGTGGAAACATAACTACTGTATGAATACTTGAGATATTCAGAAAATATGTTTTGAGGTCAAAGTGTTCTTTTCCTTTGACATCTTTCTTTCAACATCATCCTTGAATCCAAGTGAGCACTTTTGCCAAATTTGAAGCAAATGATCTCAAAAAGAAAGAGGGGAACATAAGATCAGGAATAAGAATTGGGATGGCCATGATTTTCTAATATTCAGTCCTGTTTATGGGAGGTTTTTTTCAAAACATCCCATGCTATGACTTTGGTGCATAGCATGGGATGTTTTGTTTTTTCTCTCCTCATATCACCACCTATTAAACAAGCGGCGGCGCGCTCAGACGCAGCGGCTCATGGCTCTTCCTGTAATCTCATACTTTGTATGATGACAATAAAGCTATTCAGTTATTTAAAAAGCACAGATTTTTCTTCAGCGTCAGGCAGGCTGTAATTGAGGTTCCCAGTGAAGACTGAATCTCTCGTCAGGAAATCATGTTGTGTTTGACCATCAAAATCTAATCAGTTCATCCTCAAGTTCAAGACAACTGGAGTGAAGAAATTCCCTCAGACATGTGCGTTCATGTGAATATAAAGCATAAAAATGTTAATAAAATGTTCATTTTAGGATTTGTGAGGACCCACCTTACCATGGTGGGCTAACTAAAGTCTGAACATTTTTATTTTCTGATTCAGGATTCCACATTTTGACTGCTTGATCCTGATCAAAGTCAAATGGGACATTATATGCAAAAAAAAAAATCATTGAAATTTTTTTTAATAGGGCCTAAAAAGTCATGCTCTATTAACATGTAAATATTTTACTTCCTACCTCAGAATCAATAAAGACCCTTTTATTTCATTATTATAATTAGGAAAGACAGTTTTATATGCTCATCCGGGTACATGTGCATCCTACTTACTTATCACTAAGTGAGCGAACTGGGAGCAGCTCAGCATTGTGTGTTTTGATAAAATATCTTTATTAAACAAAGCTAAAAAAAAATGAGTGGCACATTTGGAATCACAGCTCAGGCAGCTTTCAGCTGGATGCCTAAACAGGATAACCACAAACTGGTTCATCACATTTGTTTTGATATGTACGCAAGATGCCAAACTCGGGCATTTTTATGTACAGTATGCATGAATGCATTAATTGTATATATGTGAGAATTAGTTCAAGTAAATTAAATAAAAAGCAGAAATTAATGTAGAGTCTGGTCTGTGAGCACTGCAGTGAAGAGGATAAATTAGGTCGGGTACTTACCCAAATTTGACACAAAGTGATGGTGGGGGTTACCGGATCAGACACCTGAAGAAAAGAAAACACAACAACATCCAACTCATGAATAAAAAGCAGTTTGTCACAAATAATAAATAATCTTTCAAGAAGAAAAGATCTGAACAAATGAAGTGAAATGGTCCGATCTCGGATTCAAGCTCGTCGCCTTTTGTTCAACTGTTTACTTTGAGAAAGTTGGCATTAAAGTCTCTCTCGAACTCCTCAAGTTAAACACTAACTTTTGACTGCAGGGGATAAATTCAAAAATTATAATTGTGACTGAAATTTCTATTTCTGGTGTTGTGAATGTCCTACATTCTGTTTAGATGCAGGTAAGGGTGGGGGTGGTATGATTTTTTGTCTCCAGGGCCCAAAGATGTGTGTTTCTCTTGCTGAGGAATGCTTTTGTTCTGATAAATTGACAGTGTCAGTTTCCCACATTGCCACAGTGTGGCATATACTATAGGGAGCAGTAGTGGGAACACAGATGCTACATACGATTGGCGTCAGTCAATGTGACAGTTTGTGTTTTTTATTTTCTTTTGAAGAAGGGGAGGGGGGCTAGTTTTCTAAATCTGAACTTCCAAGTCAAGGAAGCAGGAAGGAATAAGAATTAATACACCTACACTCCCCTTTTCCCTTCAGAATGGCAAAAATCTCTTTGTACTCGCATCATAATTACTGGTGGGCGCCAGTTTGGGATCGTTATCCATGCCTCCTTCACACTTACTTTTTCTGTTTTTGCAAGTATTGCATTATGTTTTCAGAACAAGCAACTGACAACTAGGTCTTTTCTCAACCTCACTCCAGTTTCTTAATGTTAAGGAACAAGTATCGCTTGAAGTGGCATTCCTTGTTCTGGCATATGCTTCCTATTTTGAGTTTTTTTGCAACCGGGTGTGGATGGAAAGGAACCAGCAGCCAGGGTGCTGGGGATGTTCCTCCAGAGAAATAATGATGATGAACAAGCTCTATTTTGGATTCTTTCCATGCAGTCTGACAATCTGAGCTTATTCAAAATGCAGACGAAACTACTCAGTAATTTTTCTGTTTACCTCGAAAAATGTTTTACTTTTCGTTTTTAATCAGGAGTTTTACTGCTGAGCACCTGGGTACAGTTTGTTACCACAAAAAGCATATTATCATTAACTAAACATGCAAATGTGTACTCTCAGCATGCTTCAGTCACATTTATCAAAAGTCTCCACCAGAAGGAAAAATTAACCCGATGAAGTTTAAATATTTCAGTTTTGTGAACAAATATAATCAGATTTAAAAATAAACCAAATATTTGATGTGAAACCATTTTGACTACTGGTGAATCATTTCAGTCAGCTGCATCAAAACACAAGTTTGTTGTTATATTAAATTTTGCCAACTGAAACAAAAAGATCGTTTGTAAGTTTCTGAATCTAGAAAATTTCAATAAACTTTTATTCATAAAAAGTAAAAACAGTGACAGTTTCTTAGGGCTGGACGATTCTGTGCAAACACTCATTTTTTGTTTTCTATTGAAGCAAATAATAACAATAATAATCATAATTTAAAAAGCAGTTTAAAAGTCTTTCAGCTCTTGATCATAACATTTAACCACCATCAGTAAATGCCCTCTTAGTTACGGGATGGTAGTCGTTGGGCCAGCGCCAATGCTCACTGATGACTCACTCAGACTCTGGCAGTTTGTTAAAATTATTTTTGATTTAACTTGGACAAAGCAGGAGCAATCAGAAACGGGATGCTTAATGGAGATGGCACACGCTGTTAAATAATCAGGGCGCAGGACAGCTAGCATGACAGCATTTTGCTGGGTATAGTAGGCTTTGAAAGGTATCTGGAGTTGAGACTTCCACACTGCTTCTTTGTTGTAAGTGCTAACATCAAAAATCAGCAGGCACGAGAAGTTTTGGCCAATGACTGCCCGTCCCTGAACCTGTAGGAGGTTTCTTCCTGTTAAAAGGGAGTTTTTCCTTCACACAGTCACCAAGTGCTTGCTCATAGGGGGTCGTTTTGATTGTTCGGTTTTATCTGCATTATTTTAGCGTCTTCACCTTACAATACAAAGCATCTTCAGGTGACCGCTATTGTGATTCATTGCTGCATAAATTTATTTAACTGAACAAAACAAGCTAAAGATTTTTTTAAAAATGACAAGAAGTCAGAGGGGAAAAAAACATGTGATGGATTTTGTCCAATGTTCCAGCCCCAGTGACTAACCATTATGTAAGGAAAATGTGCCTACATCAGTACCAAAATCAGTTTAAATTTTATTTGTTTATTGCTTCCACTGTTAGTTGTATTAGCATATGTGTCAGTTAGCTTTCTGCTGGCACAGCAACACAAAGTAAAAAATTGTTATGTTATTGTTATGACTGCCAGCAGAACGCATGCCAGCTTATAGTCATAATCTTCTACCTGAAGACAAAACGAAGCTAATAATGTGAAAACATTTCATTAAACTAACTCTGTGTCTAATAATGTGAAACTACAGGAAAATATTTGATAGAATGTTAAACAATTTGGATCCTGAAGGCAGTGATTTTGTTTGGTTTTTTTCATTTTCCAGCTAAATGGAAAAAAACCCTCAGTACAGTTTTACATTTCCCCTTTACAGGAGACTTCTTTACTGCGCTGAATTCTTTTTATTTCTTCCCTTAGACAAGGACAAATTATGCAGGAAATCACCTTTAAAAAATGCTCAGTGATTTTAAAAATATTCATCTAATTTCTGAACGCTAGTCACTAACTAATGTTCTCAGTCATTTAAATATCAGTCTTAAAATGTATTTTCCAATACTTCCCTGCTGTAGCCAGCCTTGCAAACAGCTCTCAAAGAAAGCAAAGAATTCATTTGTTGTTCTCTAAGCTTTGAGCTGCATACCGACAGAATACTTCACAGCTCACCGTTCTGACCCATTTTCTCCTCGAGGAGCCCAACAATGAAAAGCGGCCACTCTCCTATAACACCATCTTCAGCTTTTCTCCCCCAAGTATCACCATCAAGGCTGGCCTGTTTACACACACACGCACCATAACTGCTGCACATGCTGGGTTGACTGAGAAAGCAATAGCTAACTTGGGACCTTATTAAGTGTTTAGAAAATATGCCTCACTTCCTGTTTGCTTGTCTTGCCATCAACTTAAGTTGCATGCCATGGCTTTGTGGTTTGGGTTCCTTATTTATACCTTTATTTACCCATGGTGGGTTAGCAAGTGCTAATATTATTTTTCTGCAGCTTGGAGCATCACTCACACTCATACAGTTACCCATATTCACTCCTGGAAGCTTGGTAACACAAACAGGCTTTTGAGGCCACAGCCAGCTTTCCTGAGGAGGAAAAAAAGGAAACCCGGAGCAGCGGCAGGGCAAACATTGGACCAATGGCTGCGTTGGTTTGCCCGAGAAGCGGAGGTCCTGAAACCTGGGCACTAAGTCTGATTGATCTTTGAGTGTCTGAGGAATCTGGGGAAGTGTCCAGCTGAGTAGAAAATGTGAACTGGCCAGAAATTGTGGAAAACATGGGATAAAGTTGCTCCTGGGTGTATGTGTGGCTGTCCATTCCTGAGAAGTTAAAGCAATCTAATATGAGCTGTGTGGCTGTGAGGCAGCAGCAGGAAACAGGAACTGTACCAAATATATCCCAGAAGGAAAGAAGCAAAACAAAAAAACTGTTACTTTAAAACTGTCACAGCCTTTCCCAAAGCGCGTGTTCATGATGGGGGAGGAGCTCATGTGCATGCTTAAGATTTATTATTCAATAATCCCGTTTATAAAGATTTTCTTCTAGAAATCCTGTGTGATAAAAAAAATAAACTTTAAACGACAGCACATGACAATAAGCACCAGGCTGATTTTCAAAATAAAAGTGAAGACTTTCCACTCTAAATCAATCACGGACTTTATTTTGATTTAACTTCTGTTTAGTTTCAGGTCATTTCCAGTGTGTCCACTCATTTCACTGATCGATAGTTTCACTGTTCAGTTTTAGTTTTCTTTACTATAATAAGGGTTTTGTTTCTTATATTTGCATGGCTGTAAATTTGTAATTGTAAATTTGAGTTTAGTATTACAATCAGAAGACAAATTGAAGACACCAGCTATATATTTATTATTTGGTTTTGTAAGTGCACATTAGTTTTCACAAATTTTCTGAGTTCTATTCTTGTAGCTTATACTGAGCTCAGCCCACCCAAATTTGATTCTTGCCCACCCAATCAAAACCTCTCATACCGCCAGCAGGCAGCGAAAGGTCCTCCATCAAGCCTTGCCTACAATCGTTTTTATTTTCCACAAGCGCTGCACAAACAGTTCTCATTCCGTGCTCTTCCTTTACCTGGGTCACACTCGAGTTTTTGTGTAGATACTTTTAGCATGTATCGCTTCTCTAAGCCTATCATTAGGTTTAGCGCTGGAATATCCCCAACAGCTCCTGCTGCTGCCGTGCTGAAATGCCCCCCACCTCCCCAGCGGGTTACCTGCTCTGCCTGTCTACCTGGGTATTTCACCCGAGTCTGTGTGAAAAACACTATATACAGTAATAATGTGCATATAAGCCTTATGATATTCAAATGTGAGGAATTTAGGTGATGACTGGTTACGATGGTTACGAGCTGGATCTGATTGGCACCGTGTCTAATAGGCATGATGATAATAATAATAATAATAATAATAATAATAATAAATTTAATTTGCAATGCTACACGAGGTAAAATAAGAATAAAATGAACATCATAAAAACATAAGAATCATTACATCATGTGGAGGCAGAATCGGCCTGCCTGAAAAGAAAAGGTGATGACAAACTTCCACACTGGAAGCAGCTCACAGGTCACCGTGAGTGCACAGCTCATCACGCACATGTGCAGGTTCATGCGTTCTACATCTGAGAAATGAAGCACCTCCCTGGCTAAATGGATCACAACAGACTGTAGACCCTTTTGGTGCTTAGAAATGGTACTTTCATTTTTGTTTACACCAGATGTTAGCCAGATGTCACAAGAGTTGCAATATTGTATAGTTGCTTTATTTATTTTTTAATTTTTACAGTACAATAAATGGTTCAT